>PVKS010030848.1:0-24015 GCA_004027875.1 Aplodontia rufa
ACATGGGACACAAAATAAACCTCAGTGTCCTGGTCCTCCTCATTCTAAGGACTCCCTCAGACTCAGTGCTGGTCCCCTGACACTTTTCCTGTTTGTTAGTTGAAGGAGTGGGGCCCATGGATATGAACAAGGCTCCTGCACTGGGACAGCCAGCCATACTGTTTAACCGCAGCAGCTGAGCCCTGGTGAAGAGGAGGAGGCCTCTAAACAACCACTCAGTAATACCTGTCCTCCCTCACCTCAGTTCTGTGAATGACATCAGCTCACTGTCATTTGGTCCTCACGGCCTGTTCTGGTTGTGTGAGCTGTGGATTCTCAGGTGATGTTTGATTCCTTATTTTGCCTTGATGAAGTGAACTCTATAACAGTTATGTTCTAGTGGATGTCAGCCTTTACAAGCTGGTCCCTTGTCCTTCTCTGGTTATTCTAACCTCTCTTCCTGCTCTGCCTCTGAAGGAGGCTGTGTGGCTGCTTCTACATGTCCCACTCAGCACCTTGGTATTTGAGGAAATCTAAGAAGGCCTTCAAATCATCAAGCAGGACAGAGGTGATAACCCTTATTTTGGTCATTCTGCTTCCTTACATGTTCTCATGGTGAAATTTTAATTTCCTGATGTTAAAACCAAGCCTGAGCATCATGAAATGGCTTAGCAGACATGCACACTACATCAGCTGGATCTGAGAATGTCAGCATGCGCAACTTGAATAAACACCACAATATTAATCCACAGAAACCATGTATGGTAATCCATTTGCCTAACAATGCCCTGCTCCAAATTATAGAACAGCACCCTGGCACAGATGCCTCAAATGCATCACTCCCTGCATCAGTGCAACTTGCGTCTTTTGATCCTCTCCTCTCTGCTGCCCCTCCTGCTCAAGGCCAGGGCAGACAGCATTCTGGGCTCTGTGTCCCTGTGCTGACCACTCCAGACTGACACCACAGGTAGGGCATGTGGATCTGGATTATTCTTCTAGCATGCACACTGCTGTCTGGGCTGTGGCACATGGCCATGTTTCCTCATTATTAAAGCCTAATCTTTCCCCATATTGCACATGATCCACCTTTCTTCACCCACTCTTCCTTCAGTGGCATGGCGACTGCTCCCACATTCCATCTACTCTGAATAGCACTGCAGAGAATAGGGGAGTGGGAATATCAGTTTGGGATCCTCTTTCATTTATTTGAGAATATTCCCAGAATTTGGATATTTAGATAAACGGACAATTATACCTTTTTAAATTTTTGGAGGAACTTCATCTATTACTTTCTATAGTGGATTCGCCAATTGACATCTCCAACATAAATGATATGGGAACCATTTTCTCCATGATTTCATCAAAATTTATCTTTTTTAAAAATAAAAACACCCTGTGAATTTGAGATAGTATTTCCTTCTGTTTTTGACCTTCATGTCTCTGATGACTAGTGTTTTGAGCAACTTTTAATGCTAGAGTTTCAGATATGCTTTTGGAGAAATGTCCATGCAGGACTTTTGCCCATGTTTTAATCTGGACATTTGCTTTGGTGTAGGTTGTATGATTTCTCCTGTTGTAGAAATGCTGTGTCCCCTGAAACATCACATGTTGCCATATTAACTCTAATATGATGGTTCGGTGAGCTGTGACTTCCTGGACCTTGTAGAATCCTGAACACAATGTAGCAGGACTTGTGTCGTGATCTTATCAGAGGATACAGAAAGTCCCCAGGATTTACATCAGCTGAGGAAACAACAGAAAGTTGAAAGCTGTAAGCTACCCTGTGTTCTGAGAATGATGAATCCTCAGGATTCCTGACCATGGACTTCCAGGTCTCTAGCACTGAGAAATGTTATCCTGTTGCTGGGTCTCATAATGCTAGGGCATTTCTTTAAATCAGGCTGAAAGGGTAAGACAGGTGTCTCATATTTTCCAGTTGCTAATCTCTTGTCCATTACAGGACTACAGGTATTGTACCTTTTATCACCAGGAAATTTTTATTTTGTTGACTGATTCCTTTCTTCTGCAAAATATTTTATTTGGCTGAAACCATGTCAGTATATTTTATTGTTTTTCTTATGTTTTAGTGTCTTGTAAAAAATAGTTGTCAAGACCAATAACAAGGGAACTGTTCCCTAGGTTTCATGCTAAGAATGTTACTTTTTTGGTTTTATATCTCAACTCTAGTTCATTTCAGTTCATTTACGGTGTGAGAGGTGGCTCCTTTTCCATTCTCTGCCTGTCCACATCCAATCTCCCACAGCTCTTACTGCAGTGAGTCCAGTTTCCAGCTGGGTGCTGCTGTCACTCTTCTGAAGTTCTACTGACCACACTTGGTACTGTCTGTCTGGGCTCATCTTCCTGTCGCCTTGGCTCTGTGTGTTTTAAAGCCTACTCCACACTGTTTTGAATGCTAAGCTTTGAACATAATAAGATCACGCATTGGGAGCCTCCACCTTGGTGCTTATCTCTCAAATCTGCTTGGACGGTTGTCAATGGAGCAGAGGAAGGGGCTGAGGGGAGGAGGAACAGAGGGAAGGAGCAGTGGATGATTCCAAGCAAATCTTCCTATGCACAGATGTGAACACACAACAGTGAACTTCACCATTGTGTACATCCTTGATGCATTAATTTAAAAATAGCTATGGATAAGAACGAGAAATATCAGCAGAGTAGAGTAAGAACAGGAGAGAGGTGGGGAAAGCAAGGGATGTTGTGGGGACTGAATTAGAGCAAATTAAATTATGTTTGAAACTTTTATAAGAATGTGAGAACAAACATGAATATTTTGCATATATCTAGCGAATCTTTGGAAAGTGAATTAAGGAACATCTGCTTTGAACATTCAGAAACATTTTCACTTCAAACTGTTGTACAGGATATTGAGAAGATGATAACCGTCAGGAGGGTTGCATGTAGAATCACTCCATGAAGCAAGATTCCAATGGTGGGAGAAGTGCCTTTCCGTGAGGTGGGTGGACAGCAAAATTGTCCCATAAACTCATTAGTGTTCAAGCAAGGAAACTTAGAGATGAAGAGACATGGATAAACTAAGCATATAAGAAAACCCAAATAGGGAATTAGCATCTCTGGCTGTGAGGATCACCACTCTGTGGGTGAGCTGGTGAATGAGAACCAAGGGAGGGAGAGGCACACACAAATACAGGAAGGACAAATTGGCATGAAGATATCTGAAATCAGAAGGGCTTGTGCTGCACTGCACAGGAGAACCTACAGACTGCATTAGTGCAGTCAACACAGACTTCTCCAAACCTGGCTGTGGAGTGCTGAGGTAATTGCTATTTTGACTGTACTTGGTGGGTGGTCCAAACATTGCTCCAAGAAATGGGACTTATTGGAGGTCATCCCAGTGGCTGCACCATCTGACAACTGGTCACTCCAGGATGTCAGTGGTCTGATTGTCTGCCCTAGAGGATATGTTGGGGACCTACCTCAACATGAGACCAAGCTGGCTTGAGAAAAGAAGTGATGGTAAACAACTCTGTCCCAGCCGGCTTGTATCTTCCTTAGTGGCATAATACCTGACCTCATGACTAAGCCATTAGGCCACTCATTTGTTATAATTGGATAAATGTGTTTGCACTGTTCCCCTATTGGTTGTTGTAATGGATAAATAAAGAGAGTAGCGACTAGTGGGGTTAGAAGCAGCGAAGAAGAAGCAGCAGCAGCAGAGACAGTGGAGAGATCAGCAGTGGTAGAAGACACAGGTAGTAGCCTCAGCCCCAGAAATAGGGATTCTAGTACAGCAATAGAAACAGGGACTCTAAATGTGAATAGCCTTGACTCTAAAAAGAATGTTTTAAAGGCCTTGCCTCTAAAAGAGGGAAGGCAGTAAGCACTTGGAGGCCTTTAGCCATGGTAAAGGGAAAAGTGAAGCGCTTGGAGAACTCAGAGCCAGTGGGTCTACTTCATTCCCAGTCAACCGTGGAATGAGAACTGTCCAGTTCCTGCCGGCTGGGACCGGACAGGATGTGTGGGCTGGGCTGACCTACCCTACTGGTCCTGCCACCCTCCAATAGAGGGTCCCTGACACCTGCAACATAAGCTGAACTTCAGACAGAGTTCGTTTTCAGGATTCTGCATCACAGGCTGTTCCACAGGCCCAATAAGGGACGAGAGGGACAGATTACAGGACCTGCAACTCTGGAGCACAATGCCACCTGATCCTCTGAGGATGGACAGAAATTACCTCAGAGACCTATGAACAGAAAGGGCACCCCAAGAACAGTACTTCCCTCTGCTTTCAGGCATTAAGACCTGGGAACAGAGGTGGCCCCATAGGCACTGAGCACTCCAAGTTGGACTTGGCTTCCACATCTCTTGTGTTTTCATTTGATACCTCCCCAAGCATGGGTCTCCCTGGGCTGGTGTGATCTCCTCACCATTGCCCACCCTCCTTGCTGGGACTGAGACTTCCTCAGGCAGCATCACTTGGAAACAAGTGGAGTCCTCAAGTCACTCAAGATTATCACAACAGCTGTCCCAGGAAAGATCAGGCAGGGCTGCTCCTCCCCTAGGATCAGAAAGAGACCATTGCAGCTGGTCCTGAATCCACAAGACTGACAATGGATCCTGGGGTCCCAGATTAAGTGGGGCAAGAGTTTGGGTAGACAGACACTAAACTACTCAGAAGTTGAACTTAGGTAACCCAAAGGTATTCACAAGAAGTAGGGGTGGGGAAAGACTGCACCCACTTTACAGGAGAAGAATATTGGGAGGACTTCTGGGTGTGTGACTTCCAGCTGAGAAGAGTAAAACATAGTCCTGCCAGCAACCTAACCCTGGAAGTGCCTCTACCTAGATGTCAGATATGAACATATATCCCAGCTGTATATTTTTGTCTCAGTGGTAATAATTCATAATCTTCCCAAATATTTTCTTTGTCATGGAGTTGGTGTTCCCATGTTTTTGTATTTTGATTTTTTGTTGCTGTTGCTGTTTTTTGTTTTGCCTGTTGGTTCTGTGTTTATATTGTTGTGATTTTATTTATGGTGGTCTATGATCTTGCAAACTAGCACATAGTCTCTTTGGCTGAAGAGACTCCCAGTACTGAGCCTCTGCATTACCACCTTCTTCCCTTTCTTCTGTCAACACCTAAACTGTATTCTCCTCTCTAATCCTCCCTCAAAGTTCTTACCTCAATATATTCCCCTTTCTTTTTTTCTTTATTTTTGCAGAATAGTCTACACCATCTCCGTTCTTGCTGCTTTATCTTCAAATTCACAAGTTACTCACCACTTTCCAATCACATCCCCTTTGTTCTCTACACTTATTTTCTTCGCCTAGAGAGATTTTAGAAAACTGAAGTGAATGCCAAACTTGAAAATGGGTTCTTGCTTTCAAAATAAGTACAGTCAGAGGAATCTCAGGGAATAGAGCTGTTAATTAATTTGATCTTATGGGTGGTAATTAACACTGTAACAGCTACACTTGGCACAAACTAACCAGACCAGCACAGTCCGTTGTATGCATTGGCTGCACATATTGACTCCTACATTTTTAGAGATGTTTTGGAAAGGGGAAGGGAGGGATAAGAGTGGGTAATTGGGGGGGCACTCCTGGGGGTAATTCTAATATCCAGAATCTATACACATTTTATATTATTTTGTTAAAAACTTGTATGGTTGTTCAAAAATAAAATTAAGAAATCAGGAAAGAGGGCTTGGGAACATGGCCACCACACCACCACCAGTGACCCCGAGACACTCCTGAGAAATACTTCATGCTGCAGGAGTGGAGGTGGTATCCTACCATAGGACTGGTCTCTCAGTGTGGGGGAGCATTAATACCCACACTAATTATTTAACACCAAAGGCAAAGAGCTTTGCATTAATGAATCTAAACAATTATATTGTTGTGCCTGATCAATCAGCTCCAGAGCTGGGGGGCAGGGAGTTACCCCAGAGGGAAGGAAATGGCACAAGTATTCTAACCTGGCCCAGGCTAGAAATACCTGCTAATCACAATTTACAAGACCTGATTCTATAGCTCTGGGACTTAATTGCTTGCAAGAGTGATCATTGAATGGGATGCCAAAAAGCTAAAAAGCTTTTGTACTGCCAAGAAAACAATCAAAAGAGTCAAGAGGTTTCCTATGGAAATGGAGAGGATCATGGGCAAGGATTCCTCTGACAGGGGCCTCATATCCAGAATCTACAAAATCCTCAAAAATCTCAACTACAAAAACACAAACAACCCAATTAATAAATGGGGCAAAGAGCTTAATAGAAATTTCTCAACAGAGGACATTGATCAAGCCAATGAATATATGAGAAAATGCCCCAAATCACTAGTAATCAGAGAAATGCAAATGAAACTACATTATGATATCACCTTCTATCTATGTTCATAGCAGCTCAATTTACTATTGCTAGACTATGAAAACAGCCCAGATGTCCCTCACTGGATGAATGGATCCAAAAACTGTGGTACATTTATACCATGGAATTTTACACAGCAATTAGAAACAATGATATTGCAGCCTTTGAAGGTAAATGAATGTCTATGGAAGAAATTATGCTGAGTAAAATCAGCTTAACCCAGAGAACTAATGTTTGATTGTCTCCACTCATCTGTGGAGTTTGGGACTAGTCCCTGGCTGGTGAGAAAGTTGGTCTATTACCATGTGTTAAATCCAGATAAGATGTAATGCTATACAACATAATCGTTTTTTAGAGATATGGCGGGAAAGGGACGGGAGGGATAAGGGTGGGTAATTTGGGGGTCATTCCTGGGGGTAATTATAATATCCAGAATCTATACACATTTTATATTATTTTGTTAAAAACTGGTATGGTTGTTCAAAAATTAACAAAAAAAGATATCACCTTATACCAGCCAGAATGGCAAAAATGAAGAAAATTAACAATAGTAGATGCTGTAGGGGTTGTGGAGAGATAGGCACAATAACACACTGTTGGTGGAGCTGCAGACCGGTACAGCCCCTCTGGAAAGCAGTGTGGAGAATCCTCAAAAACTAGGGATGAGCCAACCACATGATCCTGCTATTCCACTCCTGGGCATTTTTCCAGGGGATTTAGAATCCAGCACATTATAGTGACCTGACAATATCTTATGTGCATAGCAGCTCAATTTACAATAGTTAAATTATGGAAACAACCCAGATGTCCCTCACTGTATGAATGGATCCAAAAACTGTGGTACAAATATAGAATGGAATTTTACACAGCAATTAGAAACAATGAAATTTCAGTCTTTGAAAGTAAATGGATGGCTATGGAAGAATTATGCTGAGCGAAATCAGCACAACACAGAAAACCAAGGGTCGAATGTCTTCACTCATCTGTGGAGGTTGGAACTAGACCTTGGCCATTGAGAGAGGTGGTCTATTATCAGATGTTAAATCCATATATCGTGTAATGCTACACAACCTAATACTTTTTTAGAGATGTTGTGGAAAGGGGAGGGAGGGATAAGGGTAGGTAACTGGGAAAGCACTCTTGGGGGTAAATCTAATCTTCAGAATCTATATACATTATATATTATTTTGTTAAAAATTTGTATGATTGTTCAACAAATAAATTTCTCAATAAAAAAATCTGTTTCATGAGGCTGTAATTGTGGTGCAGTGATTAAGGTACCTGCCTGACATGTGTGAGGATGCAGTTTTGAGACCCAGGACCATGTACACAACAATGTGTTGGAGCGATGAAAGGGGAAATGAGGGATAAGGGTGGGTAATTGGGAGGTCACTCTTGTGGGTAAATCTAATCTCCAGAATCTATATACATTTTATATTATTTTGTTAAAAACTTCCCCTTCCCGAAACATCGCTAAAAAAGAATTAGATTGTGTAACATTACACCTTATCTGGATTTAACATATGATAATAGACCACCTTTCTCAAAAATTTTTAAGGAGACAGGGGCATTGGGATAGAGAGAGAAAGAGAGAAACAACTTTATTAAGTTTTTCATGTGGTTTTCATCACAGGTGACTTAATCACTGTGCCACCACTACACCCTCATGAAATAGCTTTTTTTAATTGAGAAATTTATTTGCTGAACAATCATACAAATTTTGAACAAAATAATATATAATGTATATACATTCTGAAGATTAGATTTACCCCCAAGAGTGCCCTCCCAGTTACCCACCCTTATCCCTCCCTTCCCCTTCCCACAACATCTCTAAAAAAAAGTATTAGGTTGTGGAACATTACACCTTATCTGGATTTAATATCTGATAATAGACCACCTCTCTCAATGGCCAGGGTTTAGTTCCAGCCTCCACAGATGAGTGAAGACATTCGACCCTTGGTTCTCTGGGTTGTGCTGATTTCACTCAGCAAAATTTCTTTCATAGCCCTCCATTTTCCTTCAAAGGCTGCAATATCATTATTTCTAATTGCTGTGTAAAATTCCATGGTATATATGTACCACAGCTTTTGGATCCATTCATCCAGTGAGGGACGTCTGGGTTATTTCCATAATTTAGCTATTGTAAATAGAGCTGCTATGCACATCATTATTACTGCATCACTGTAATGTACTAATTCTAAATCCCCTGAAAAAATAACCAGGAGAGGAATAGCAGGGTCATATGGTAGGCTCAACCCTAGTTTTTTGAGGATTCTCCACACTGCTTTCCAGAGGGGCTGTACCAGTCTTCAGCCCTACTAACAGTGTGCTAGTATGCCTATCTCTCCACACAGTAGACATTTTACATTCCTGAATGCTACTATATCCAACACACTTCCCCCTGACACTTCTGTCTACACTCAAGACTGATCCATCTGAGCCCTCCAGCCCAGAGCTTTCTATACAGAAAAAGAACAATCAAATACAGCCTCTCTCTGCTTATGAAAACCAGCACAGCCTTAACACTTTAGCTCTGGGTCAGGATCCAGCCCTGGACTTCAGCTCAGCCAATGCAGTTATCAGAATTGAACACAGGGTGTTAATTAATACTGTAAAAGTTATAGTGGGCACAAAGTTACCAGATCAACAATGTCTGCTGTATGCTTTGGCTGTACATATTAACTCTAATCCATCATCTCATGAGGTATTGGAAATCATAAAGGTCAACAATAAATCACAGGTTGGGGAGTGATCCATTGAACTGTGCTATTCAAATTGTATACCAGCCCAATTAAGCAAAGAGACAAATATTCCACACCCGTCAACAAGTTCCCCAAGTGAAATATCCAGTGACAGATCTCAGGTTCCAATCTCTGACACTGAAAATGAGAAAAAGGGAAACAATTCTACTTTTCAAACTCATAATTCCCCATGCAAGGATTCCATAGATAAGGTCCTGGATGAAAGCCTAGAGAAAAGTTTCAAGAGTCTGATTTTTAATAGAATCAATGAATGAAAAAAAGACATAGAGAAGGAAGTAAAGAGAAATTTCCGGAGATGAGAGAGCACTTTGATAAATAGCTAGACATTCTGAAAAGAGATGTAGCAAAGCCATTAGAATTTTTTAAAAATACAGTCTAACAAAGTAAAAGCTTAATGGAAGATGTTAAAAACAGACTAAACACAGTAGAAAATAGAAATTCAACTCTCAAATGAACATCAGATGACAAAGACAGGCTGAGCAAACCTGAATGCAATACTGAGCATGATAAGAACTTCCAAGAAGTATGGAATGAGATCAGAAGAAATAATCTGATAGGAATTAGTATATGGGAGTACGTAGAAAACAAATGAATAGCAAAAGCAACTTTCTCAATGAGATAGCCAAAGAATAATTTCCCTGTATCAAAAATGAATCAGAAATTCAAATTTAAGATGCATATATGAGGTAGCTGGGACAGTGGCTCAGCATTCCCAGCACTTGCCTGGAATGCGGGAGGAAGTGGGTTCAAATTCCAGGATCACATACACAACAAAGTGTTGGGAAGATGAAAACCACATTAAAAACTAAATAAAATTGATTCTTTCTTTCTCTCTCACTGTCCCTCTCTCTTAAAAAAATGCCTACAGGGGGGCTCTCCTGGGGGTAATTGTAATATCCAGAATCTATACACATTTGATATTATTTTGTTAAAAACTTGTATGATTGTTCAAAAATAAAAAATAATATTAAAAAAAAGAAAAAAAATGCCTACAGGACACCAAATCAAATGAAAAACTCACTTGAGACACATATACAAATTGAAAAACAGAAAATTGAAGGAAAAAATTTAAAACAGTAAGAGAAGAACAAATCACATTCAGAGTCAGAGCAATAAAGATTGTTGTAGATTTTTCGGATTAAACAATAAAGGCCAAGAGAGCACGGAAATATATTTTTCAAATATTGAAAGAAAATATTTTCCAGACAAAGATACTATATCCTGCAACACTCAGTTTTAAATGTGATGGGGAAATAAAATACTTCCACAATAAGAACAAATTAGCAACATACATGAATGCAAATTAAGCTCTACAGAGAATACTCAAAGACAAACTTCAGATGAACAAGCTAAAAACTCCCAAGGACCATTAAATAGAGCAAAGTTAATAAAAACATAACTCACTAAAAAATATCCATGACATCACAAAATGCAGCAATGGACAGACACAATGCCAGGGAGCCAGAAATACATATCTGTTCTAATACTGAAGGTGAATGGACTCAATGCAGCTATTAAAAGACAAGGATTTGCAGAGTGGATCATAAAATAAAACCCAACAATATGCCACTTACTGGAGACACACCTAATAGTCGAAAATAGGCACATACTGAAGGTGAAAGGTTGGCAAGCCTACCAGGCATATAGCCCAAGAAAGAAAGCCAGGGTTGTGATCCTTATATCCAACAAAGTTAATTTGGATGAAAAATTAGTTCAGAATGGATAAAGAATTTCACTACATCACAGCAAAAGGAACACTAACTAAAGAAGACTTAATAATAGTTAACATTTGTGACCCCACTTACAACCCTTTCAAATATGTGGGAAAAGTACTCAAGAGCATTAAAGTAGTTATTGATCTCAACACAGTAATACTGGGGAATTTTAATATAACACGATCAACAATAGACAAATTTCAAAGCAAAAAAATCATTAAAGATATCTCTAACCTAAACACCACTATGAATCAAATGGACTTAACAGACTTTTACAGAAAATTTCATCCCAAATTGGCTGAGTTTACCTTCTTCTCAGCAGCACATGGATCTTTCTGCAAAATAGACCACACCCTTGTCAACAAAGCTAATCTTAGAAAATAAAAAAGTTGATATAATCCCAAGTATTTTGTCACATCACAATGGTATGATCGTAACAATTAAGTGCAAGGAAAACAACAGAGAGGGCATAAATACTTGTAGATTGAATAAAATCATCTTAAATGAAGACTTGATGAAATGAGATAAGAAATCAAGAAATTCTTGGTAACAAATCAGAAAGATGACACAACATATCAAAATCAATGGGATGGTATGAAAACATTTTTTTTCCAAATACAGAGGGACACTGAGAGAGAGGAATAAAAAGGGAATCAATTTTATTTAGTTTTTCATGTGGCCCTCTTTGTTCTGCGACTCCATTCTATACTTGGTTCTGGGGTGTGAACCTGCATCGTTGTGCATTCCAGGCAAGCACCAGAGACGCTGAGCCACCAATGCAGTCCCCCAAAAATATTTTAAGAGGTAAATTTATAGCACTGAGTGCCTTCATCAAAAACCAGGAGAGACAAAATAAATAAACTTATGCTTCAACTCAAATCCCACCTAAAAGAGGAACAATCCAATCCCAAATCCACCAGAAGGCAGGATATAACCAAGATAAGAGCTGAAATGGATGAAATTGAGAACAAAAAGCAAAAGACAAAGAATCAACAAATCAAAGACTTCGTTCTTGGGTCTGGAATGGTGGCTCAGCAGTTTTGGAACTAGCCTGGCATGCACAAGGACACATGTTTGAACCCCAGCAACATGTACGCAATGAAGGGTCAAGGCAATGAAAGCCACATGAAAAACGAAATAAAAGATGATTCTCTCTCTCTCTCTCTCTCTCTCTCTCTCTTTTTAAAACCATAGTGGGTTCTTTAAAACAAAGAAAATTGACAACTTTTAGCCAACCTCACCAAAATGAAGAATAAAGTGAAGTAAATCAACAAAATCAAAGCCAAAAATGGAAACATTACCACTGTCCAGTGGTAAAATCATTTAGACTGAAACAGTACTGGTATTTGTGGCACAGTAGTGTAATTGCACTCTCTGACAAGTTAAATCATTTCTAAACCTAGAGATGGTGAGGGATTATAATCACCTAGATTTGGTCATTATATATCTTACACATGTCTCAGTATATCACATTTTTCCCCAAAATTATTTGCAAGTGGAAAAGAAAAGAGATTCACAAAAGACACTCACAATGTGGGTCTGGAAAAGATGTCACCATGATGCCAATGCCTCCTAACGTGAGGACTTCGCCATGATGCCAACCCCTCCTGTAGTCTATATTAGTATTCTACAAAATGCACCATGTGTATAAGTGTGTGCAAATGTATCTGGGTGTGAAGGGCACCATTATGGGTGTGTATGTTTGAATGCATTACTGAGTGTGTGTGTTTGTGAGAGTATGTGTGAGTGTGTTTGTGTCCTTGCTGCTGAATGCACGTGAATGTGCATGAATGTGTGTGTCAATGTTTGTAAATACGTGTGTGCAAGTTTCTACGCAAGTGATGAGTTAGAGTTCATTTGTGCAGATGTATCCATGTGTGTGAGTGTGAATCCATGTGGAAGTGGGTGTATATGAGTCTTGTGAGTGCATGTGTTTAGGTTTATTTAGTTTCCATGGGTGGCCCATTATGTCATTGTGAGTGTATGTGTATGTGAGAGAGTGTGTGGAGAGGAAAACTCTCCTGCCCAGCACCTGTCCCTTGAGCATACAAGGTTTGTGTATATGAGACTTGTGTGTGCATGTGTCTATGCTTATTTGTATTTCTTGTCTGTCCCTGTGTGCCATTGTGTGTGGGGAACACTATCCTACCCAGGACCCATGCCCACAACACATGTCACCTAGGGCTCTGGCAGCTCCTGAACTGGGCTCCACTCTTCATTCTTTACTGCTACATCCAGGCTGCTCACTGCAGGGTGACAAGATGGGGAATTTACCATCTTCAGTCCCTCACTGAGGGAGGACCATCCCTGCTGCATCAGAACTGTGGTGGCCTTTCCCATGGAGCCATGTCCTTCAATCCCTGTT
Organism: Aplodontia rufa; assembly: GCA_004027875.1. Taxonomy (NCBI): domain Eukaryota; kingdom Metazoa; phylum Chordata; class Mammalia; order Rodentia; family Aplodontiidae; genus Aplodontia; species Aplodontia rufa. The sequence goes on from PVKS010030848.1 coordinate 13,163, forward strand.
CTGCACTCACTTTACATCCTTGGGTCTGAGCTCGAATCCCAGGGGCAGAACTGGAATACTGGACCCACCTGCAAGGGGTTTATGAAAAGCTTCTCCCAGGAGAAGTCACTAAATGGTAGCAGAAGCAGGCAAAATAGGCCAGGGGCAAACACAAACACCATCTCCTCCAATCCAGGATGAGCCTCAGCCTGCCCTGCAGAGAACCCAGGGAGCAATGTCCTCACAGTCCTCCCTCTGGTCAGGGACCTGATCTGTCACTCACCTGCTCCCAGGACCACTTACCAAAGCATGCCTGGGTAGGGTGTGTGTCCAGGACACAGGACAGGTAAATAGATGTGACAGATGAAGAGTCTGAGACCAGCTGAACTTTCAGCACCTGAGCCCTCTGCTGCTACTCATGCATAGGATGGGTGGGGCAAGGGACTGGTCTGGAGCTCATGGGACAGCCAGGTGACATTGTAGCAGGCTTCTGTGTGAGGAGACCCAGCTCACAGGAGAGGAAAAGGGGTAAGAAGCAGTTGCTGTACTGGGCTCAGTCCTGAGAGGGCAGCACCCAGAGGCTGCATGGATGGTGGCGGTGGGCTGGGCTGAGGAACTGCAAGGGGTGTGGCAGGCAGGTAGATCTGGGCTTAGGAAGGTGGATGTGCTTGGATGTGCTTCCAAAAGTCACAGAGACCACCTGATTTTTCAGCCAGGAGGCCACATCTAGAGCTGCAGAGAGAGGAGACCACAGGTCCATGGAGGGCCCAGGTGGGCCCATCTAAGCCTTTCCCATTTATAGACCAGGGCCAGCCACATGCAAATTATCTTCAGCTCTGTGATCAAATTCCTCTCTTGGACTGAAGGAGCTCACATCTCACTGCTTACACAGGGCTATGGTCACTGGAAGCAGGGTGTGGTATAGATGATGAGGCTGCTGGGTCTTCTCCTGTGCTTGGTGACAGCTCCCCAAGGTGAGTGTTCCCAGTGTCACATGTGGATCCATGGAGAGATTGTGATTGCAGGTCACTGACAGGTTCTGCTCTCCTTGTCACCAGGTTTCCTGTCCCATGTGCACCTGTATGAGTCAGAACCTGGCCTGATAAGCCTTTGCAGACCCTGTTCCTCACCTGTGCTATCTCTGGATTCTCTATAACCACCTATGATGTGAACTGGATTTGTTGGCTCCTGCGAAGGAGCTGGAGTGGATGGGGAACATAAGTAATGCCAAGGTGTTAGGTAGTAGCTATCAATGAGAAAGGCCACTGGAAAGTCAACTTCCCCGAAGTAGAAAGGGTCCTTGGAAAAGGCACTCTCTGAATGGTGGCCCAAGAATGAGGAGGCTTTTGGGATCAGCTGGCACCCCAAACAATCACCATCAGTGGACTGAAAAAAGGGCCAATTCTGGAGGTAGGAAATCGGGTCAATTCAAACTCTTTTATATACTGGTGGCCACCTATATTGTTTTAACTTCACTTCCTGCTCACCTTTTTGATAAATCCTGCTCTGTAATAGGAGTTGGTGGGACACCCAAGCTACGACATTTTATTCCTCCTCCTCTATGATGTAATTGGGAAGATGTCATATTTACTCATTTCATTATGGTAATGGAAGAATGTCCAACTCTATTATTGGGTTGTGATGTCTTCTCAAAATTGGGAGCTTGTATAAGCTTTTCACAAAATGTATCTAGTTTTTTCTTTTAATGTTGTCAGTGGATGAACTAGCAAAACAATTGTCTGACATTAGTGAAAGTAACCTACTGATTGACCCCACAATTTAAGAGGCAGGGATTAGACCAGGAATCACCTGGTTGTGCTATATAATCACAATCAGTAAAAATGAAAGAGTCCCACAATTTTCCCTCACCAAAAACAATATGCATTAATAACAGAAGCATGTGGAGGGCTCAAGCAATTCAAACATTTTTGGCCAATGGATTATTAGTTTCTTCTAACTCATACTGCAACACCCCTATTCTTGCTGTTAAGAAATCTTCAGGGGAATAAAAGTTAGTTCAAGATTTAAGAAAATTTTTAATAAAGCATTATGTCTATACATTCAGTGGTCCCCAAACCTTATGTTCTTTTGGGAAGAATTTCCTCAGATACAAAATGGTTTACAGTTATCAATTTAGAAGATGATTTTGCATTTTTTTTGCATCTCCTTTCCAAACATTCTTGGTTTTTGTTTGCTTTTGAAAGGACTGATCCTCTGGGAAGGTACCAACAGCTAACTAGGACAGTTTTACCCCAAGGTTTTAGAGATAGCCTTCATCTTTTTGGAAGAGCCTTAGCTGAAAACTTGGAAAACTTAAAATTAGAATCAGGGACCATCCTACAGTATGTAGATAGCCTTCTCATTAGCTACCCAACAAAGTAGTGAGCACAAACCCATATAACCCAGACTTAAACTTCCTGGCCCTAAAGGGATTTAAAGGTTCTTTAAAAAAAAGGTAAGATAGTTAGATGGAGGTGACTTACCAGCGGTGTATCTTAACCCCAGGGAACAGATCCCATTCTCTAGAATATGTAAAACCTATGTAATTAATATGTATTCCTAACACCAAGAAATAGTTAAGGGCCTTTCTTGGTCTCCCAGGGTTCTATCGACTGGCTCCCAGGATATGGAGAAATTGCCAATCCCTTATGTGAAGCATTAAAAGATGACTCAAATTCTTCTCTGATTTTCCTGGATATGACACAGAAAAAGGCTTTTCAAAGTCTTAATGATTCCTGTTACAAGCCTCTGCAATGGGACTACCTATGACTAATAAGCCTTTTTATTTCTAGGTAACTGAGAAGCCAGGAGTGGCTTTAGGAGTACTAACACAACCTTTGGGCCCCACTAAAAGGCCAGTAGGATACTCATCTAAACGAATAGATTCAGTAGCTAGAGGCTGGCCAGGCTGCTTAAGGGGAATACCTGCCATAATTCTTCTAATTTTAGAGGCAAAAATTCTCACTTTGGGTGCTTCCTTAGAGGTATTCACTCCCCATCAATTAGGCAGCCACTGGGTGTCTAATAGAAGGATGGTACAGTATCAAACCTTGCTCCTGGAGAATCCAGATGTTAAAATTTGCAGATGTAACATTTTAAATCCTGCCACTTTTCTTCCTTTACCAGATGTTTAGCTTCCTTCTTATGAATGCATAGATATTCTGTCTTTATCCTATGCCAGCAGCGAGGACCTACAGGAAGAACCTTTGGGCAACTGTGATCATATCTCCTATACTGATGGGAGTTCTTTCATACATAATGAAATGTGAAGGGCAGGATAAGCTGTTGTATCATTAACAACAGTAATTGAAGCTAAATCATTGCCACACTCTACCTATGCACAATTGGCAGAATTAATATCTGTAACTAGGGCTTTACATTTGGGAAAAGGAAAAAAAAAGTTAAAATATGCAGAGACTCTAAATATGCCTATCTAGTTTTATATGCACATACTGCAGTATGGAAAATCAGGGATTTCTTTCTTTCTTTTTTTAAGAGAATGGGACAGTGAAATAGAAAGAATCAATTTCATTTAATTTTTCATGTGGCTTTCATTGCTCCAACACTTAATTGAATACATGGTGCTAGGGTTTGAACCCACATCCTTGCACATGCCAGGCAAGTGCCATAACAACTGAGCAACTGCTCCAGACCCATGAGAGGGGATTTCTAACAGAAAAAATTAGCCTCATCAAATATGGGTTTCAAATTCTAGACTTGCTAAAATCAGTAAGAGAACCATAAGAAATTCCAGTAATGGAGGTCTGGTCCAGAGGCTCGGTGGTGAGGGGACTTGCCCGGCATGTTTGAGTACACGGGTTTGAACCCCAGCATCCACATACACAACTAAGTATCAGTGCAATAAATGTGAAAAACCAAATTAAAATTTGTTATCTCTCTCTTTCTCTCTCTCTCTCTCTTTCTGTCTCTCTCTCCCTCTCTCTTAAAAAAAAACAAAGAAAGAAAAGGAAAAGAAATTGCAGTGATTCACTGCAAGGGATATCAAAGAAATGACTCTGAGGTGGCCCAATGAAATAGATTTGCAGACATGGTGGCTAAACAGGCAGCATAAACATGTATAGCAGCTGACTTAATACCTTGTCCCTATCAGTTGTCAGAAATGACTCCTAAGTATAATGCAGAAGAGTTACAATGACCTCAGGGAAAAAATATGCTATGGGGGCAAATGTATAGCTTACTTTAGATTCTTTAATACTGATTCCTCAAAGGAAAGCAATTAAAGAGTTACATTATACTTGTCACCTGGGAAGATAGAAGATGACACAATATATAATATTTTCAGGTAAAGTATTAAACCAAATAATAAAGAAAGTAACAAGGGCATGTTCTTTATGTTCCCTCAATAACCCCCAAGGAACAAGAAAATCTCATCCTCTCTCTCCAGTCCAATGATATGGGTCTTATCATAGAGAAGACTGGCAGGTGGACTTTACTCAATTACCCTCTTGCAAGAGATTTAAATACCTGTTGGTGTTTATTGATACTTTTACAGAATGAAAAACTAGAACAGAAAAAGGTACAGAAGTAATAAAGCTTAATTACAGGAAACAATTCCACAATTTGGCCTCCCATTATCCAGGCAGAGTGACAATAGTCCTTCCTTCATTTCTGAAATTACCTAAAAAATTTCTATTGCATCGGGTATTTAATATTATCTTTACTCTTCATGTAGACATCAGTCATCAGGAAAAATAGAGAGGGCTAATTAATCATTAAAAGTCCATTCAAAAAATAAGTCAGAAAATGGTGCTTCCCATTGCTCTACTTTGAATAAAAGCAGCTACTTCTTCATCCCTAGGCTTAAGTCCGTATGAGGCTTTATATGGATGCCCTTTTCCACACACAGACTTCATGACAGATGAAGAAAGCTCTATCCATCTAAAACATATAACAGCACTTTATGCACTAAATATTATACACACTAAAAGATTTTGAGCTCAAAGTATTGCCCCATTTTAGGCAGGCACAATGTCCCTTATGTGAACCTGGAACTGGGGTTAATTAAGACTACCCCAAGTAATCAAGTCTCTTCCAATCTAGTGCCTGTCTGAAATAGTCCATTTCCTGTCCTCTTGCTAGTCCTATGCTATAAAAGTACCTGGCATTTCCAGTTGGATCTACTAATCTCAGGTAAAACTTTGGCATTCTGAATCAACTCCCTGAGAAACTTCCCTCTCAAGGGACCAAGGAACATTACTCCTGCACTCCAATAGAAGACCTAAAATACCTCTTCTATAAAGACAATGGTGATATGTAAACTTTTCTTCATTTCTATCTTTGTTGTGTTAGACAAGTCCACTGAAACTAACTCCCTTCTAGACTGGGATCAACAGTATGCTATTAGGTTATGAAAATATAAGTTGCTTATGCCATTTTCCAAACTAAATGTTGTGTTTATATTCCTAACAATGTGACTAAAATCCATAAAGATTTACATTTCCAAATAGATGCCATGTCCTCACCAGCCTTGTCATGGGAATAAGGTTTTAATTCATTGTTTTCTGGCACTTCATGGTAGAAGAAAATTGCTGGTCTCTCTAGTCATTATCATATTCATTGATATATTCAGATGTTGCTGCATTTATTATTATATCAATCTTATTCCAATACTTATGTCTTCTTGTTTCATTCATAGGACATCTGCCTCTCATATTGCTTTAAAATTTGTTTCTATTAAACTAGACAATTACTGTGACCCTTTGGATATTCATAATCTGAAGCATTTCTCTAACAGAGAGCAAGGGTTGGAGATACCTACCCTATAGGCCTACAACCCAAATTAGCAGGAAGTAGCTGTTGATTTGATTCCATTCCCCATATTCCCTGTATGTTTCAGGGTCTCCAATAATGGATGAGGGAATATTAGGTAGTAATTAGCAATGAGCAATGAAATGCTTTACAGGGCCACAGGTTTACTCTTTAAAGTTTTCTTTAAGCTACTGCCAAGGCAGATAAGTTATGGAAAACCGTTAGTACACAAATGTTGAGGATAAACTAAATCAAAAGAGATAATGGGGAGGGGGGAATGCCTGAAGTACAAAATATCTATGGAACTATCTCTTGATAGCACTCATAAAAGTTGACAAGAAACTAAAAGCTATTGGCATCAGGTATTTCCTACTGACTCAGTGGGTATATTCTTTTATAGTACAAGCACACAGAGACAACTTTTGACAGCTATTGACCCCAAATCCCACATTAACATGGGATTGACTTGTTGATCAATCCACTCTAAATAAGAGGCCACCATGACAGTTCTGGAGAGGACCAACTAAGGTCAAAATCTCCACTGCCTGACTTGAAGGAGGAGTTCAACACCTTTTTGGTGAATGCTACTGAAGGAAATTTAAAAATCAACCATAAAATGGCAACAAATTTGGAGACAGCATTGTCTCCTTTGTTCCTCTCTGCTCAGACATGGCCCACTCTCTCTAAAGAGTGCTGTCGCTTGAGCCCTACTATGCATTTACTTTATTTTCACCTCTCTTTCACTATTAATAAAATTCTCTTGCATGAATTCTGGTGTCTTTCTTTAAACTTTTCCTTCAGGAGAACACAAAAACTGAGGTTTGGTGCTTCAGCTTCCTGCTTTCTTGTGACAAAGGCACTGTCTACAGCCCACTCTTGAAGAATGAAGCCTCTATCTCCAGAGACACATCCAAGAACCACATCTCCCTCCAGCTTGGCTCTGTGGCCATTGAGTACATAACCGCTTATTACTATGCCAGAGACACAAAGAGGGGACCTCAGTGTTAGCCCAGACACAAACCTCCCTACAGGGTCGCTAAGCACACATGGAGCTCAGGGTCATTTCAGAAGTAAGTGCAGAGACGAGGTTGAGGTTGCTCTCCTGCACATGGGCACCTCTCCATGCACCAGCTTCCCAGGGAGATCTATGCACTGCTATCTGTGCTAAACTTTGATTTATCTGAGGAAAAACACACTATTTTATTGAAATATTGTCCATTTTATTGGTGTGTCTTAGTCACACATAATACTCTGGTTAATTTTCTTTTAATTGGTTCTGCTTTAGATACAGATAGACATATATAATGCTGCAATTATAAAAGCATGAAGATCAATTTCTTCCAATTCAGTCTTCCATATTTCACTTTCTCCCAAACCCACTTTTCTTACCTCAATTCTAATGATATTCTAATCATCTTTTTAATATGGTGACTAGTTGATACACATACTGATAGTATAATTATGTATACGAACATAAGGAAATTAAGTCCGATTCATTCCATGAACTTTCCCTGTCTCATTCCTCGTTCCTTCACTTCCCTCCCCTTTGTTTTTTTCTCTGATGTTCTCAGAGAGAACATTAAAATTTTTGTTTGCCCTTTTTAATTCTTATATTATGCTCCTAACATTTCATCCCCTGGTACCAAAAGATTTTAAAATGTCATGAAAAGACTTATAATCTAGAATCTTAAATACCATATGTTCCCAAAATGTTTTACAATCATCTTTAATTGGTTCATGTCATATATTTAAATCACCTGTCAACATGATAACCCACAAAATAGTACAGGATTTATTATCCTATCATAATATTCTATAATTATACATGTGAAGTGTCATCAGTCTGTTGGTAATGCTTTTAGCAACTTTAAATTCTGGAAGTCTAATTATAAAATAGAAGTTCATTATAAAATAATTTTTCAAAATTTGCAAGTAAAATGATGTTACCTGTGATTCTTTTCCATAGACAATATGACTGGAAAAACAATGGTAATCTCAAAATTTCATCTGTCTTATTAACATATGGGGTTAAATCTCAGTGGCATTGTACAGGTGGATTTTTAGGCTTTAGCAAAGGGTTTGAATATGAACATTGATCCTTCAGTGATAATGTTCATTCATTATAAGGTGACCAAGTTCATATTTTGTTAGTGTAAGTTTGGAACAAAATTTCACAAATATAGTTAATTCATTTGTTACCATCAATTATGATTTAAATGTCCATTTGAACTGATGTCCAAGCAGCATCAGTATTTTTGGTTCATTGCTTTTGGTCATACTAATGTTATCTCTAAGGGTTTTTGCTTGTTTCATATAAATTATGAAACATTATGTTTGATATATTTTCAGGTGTAAAATGAGGTTCAAGTTCATCATCAAGGTGTAGTGGATTCAGTTCGTCAAATGTTATAAAATGCATAAACATAAGGGTTATATATTTGGCATAAGGTATTGCAGTGTTCTAGATTGTTGAAAAATGATTGGTATTTACCAATTTGTAAATAAATTCCAGATTTATGAAAAATATCTTGTTCAGGAGTGAACATTGTAAAATAATCAGGTGTGTTAAGTGAAAATTTGCAAGTTCTGCTTTGATTTTAATCACGTCATCTGATATTCATCCATAGTGTTTCACTGCATCAGATATGACCCATCTAATCATTGTTAAGATTATTGGTTTCGTTCCAAATTTCTGACCTGTCACATAAATCCAGTATATTACAGCAGTACCTAAGGGCACTAGTAAGGCAAACATAATGTAAAGTATTGACATCCATACGTTCTCATGGTAACCATCTATAAGGCAGATAAGTCACTATCTGCCTGCAATCCAATAGCAAAACACTGAGATCACAGTGTACCAAACAACACATCTAATTAAGCAGAATAAATGATAAAGAATACTCTGTGTCACTGTGACATTCTGGTTTCCACCGGTTGTTTTCTTCAGGGATTTTAATGTGGAGAGTGTTACTATCCCAAATGGAGTCCATAAAGGTCAGGGCGTGCCACCTATATATGTCAGTGAGTCAAAATGCAAAAAAGGGGTCTTTTTCTTAGATCCAAAACATTTACATTCAGATAAAGGGGTAGATGTTGGGGAAAGTCTTTTGTCAGTTTCAAAATTAATAATCTTAAATCATACAAATGAGTCACCCTTCTGTAATATACATATTACATTTTCCTTAAATGGATGTTGTATAGCTTAAAGTCTCTTCCAGGTTCCATTGATGGTCATCCAGCATATAGGTCAGAAATAAAAATACGTTTTCCATAATAATTACCTTTTTATGTTTTTCTCTGATATTCTTAGCAAAAACATAACAATTATGTAAATTAATATTATAAGAGCTATCCAGTATCCTATTTCCTTAATCTGATGAAAAGGATCCCATGATGTTATGCATGTTGTATCCAAGTGTATTTCTCTTTATAATGGATCAACCAAAGAGCAAGGTTTATGAAATTTTTGTAAAGAATTATGAAATGTGAGTGTATTAGGGTGTAACACTCTTACCACATTATGTATACTAGCATCAGTTGCATCAAAATGCCTTAACTTCTTCCTTTCTTGTGTGTTCATAAAATTAGTCATGTAGGTTTTGATGTATCACTTGTTTTATATTTTCTTGTTGTTGTTTGAATATTCTCCAATTAACATACCCTCTAATATCATCAAAATATTGAGATGTAGCAGTGATATACTTTGTTTCATGAAATACACCTGCAATTTTAATAATGGTTTCATTGTTAGAGAATCATACAATTACTCTAAATGCATCAAAGACATATGCACATCCTCCATCAATGTTACATTCTCCCAACAGGAGGCATAATGTGTATGATCATTAAGTTTATTTATATGATGTGCAGTGTTACACCTATGTGTGTCATTTTCATGAAAGTATGGAATCCGAAATATGAATGAGTCTATTGGACATATTAAAACTCTGTAGTTTCCTAGATACATTAGTTGATTAGGGAAAAAGAATGCTTGAATTTTAGTATAATCAATTTCTAGTATAGGTGGGTGATTTGTAATTAAGGCTTATTCACCATTGTTCGGATTGCTTCTGCTGGAAAAATTGACCCATTAATATAATAGTCAGAGTCAACAGGAATCATATAAATCTTCTCTAGTTCAAAAGGTGCTTAATTGGTGGTATATGCTATTCTAACATTATCAGAAAATACCTGGAGAAGGTTCAGAACACAATTCATCTGGTCACAATAAGAGTTTTCTGAAGGATTCTGTATATGCTTACATGCATTGGTTTCTACAGCCCTTCCTATAACAAGTCTCTAATGTTTTGAATAGCTTTATGAGGAATATATTCAATTGTTGACATTCTTAATTTTGTGTAATTTCTTAACCTTATTGTATAACCAAGCCAATTGTGAATATACATTATCAGTAGATTTTGTACTCTTTTTTTTATTTTTGAGCAACCTTACAAGATTTTAACAAAATAATATAAAATGTGTATAAAATGTGTATATATTCTGGATATTGCAATTATCCCAAGGAGTGCCCACCTAATTACCCTCCCTTATCCCTCCCTTCCCCTTCCCATTATAATTCTAAAAAAAGTATTAGATTGTAAAGCATTACATCTTATCTGGATTTAACTCATGTTACTAGACCAACTTTCTCATTGTCCAGGGTCTAGTCCCCATCTCCACAGATGAGTGGAGACAATCGACCCTTAGATCTCTGGGTTAAGCTGATTTTACTCATCATGATCTCTTCCATAACCATCCATTTACCCTCGAAGGCTGCAAGAGCATTGTTTCTAATTGCTGTGTAATATTCCATGGTATAAATGTACCACAGTTTTTGGATCCATTCTTTCTGTGAGGGACACCGGGGTTGTTTCCATAGCCTAGCAATTGTAAATTGTGCTGATATGAACATCGATATTGCTGTGTCACTGTAATGTGCTGATTCTAAGTCCCCTGGAAAGATACCCAGGAGTGGAATAGCAGGGTCGTATGGTGGAGTCATCCCTAATTTTTTAAGGATTCTCCATACTGCTTTCCAGAGGGGCTGTACCAGTCTGCAGCTCCACCAACAGTGTGTTAGTGTGCCTATCTCTCCACATCCC
>PVKS010030849.1:0-23969 GCA_004027875.1 Aplodontia rufa
ATCTATAGTTTTGATAATGAATGCACGGATAAAACAGCTCCTTTAATTCTCATATGGTGGTGCAACCAATGGGTATCTTTGCATAATCACAAGTCTCACAACTACTGAAAAGATACTGTCATGTGGAAGCTAGAGACCAGGAATGTTAAGCATCCTATAATTTGAGCGATAGTCCCATTAAAATAAGAATATCCGGTCCTAACTGCCAACAGAGCCTGAGCCCAGCAACACAGCAGCTTACAGCACAATACCATTCACTCAGTATTATACACTAGGTGCTTTTACAAGCACCAAGACTGTAAGGCACCCTCTAACTCTTTAGATTAATTGTCCACATCATACCCTCAACACACTGGATCAAATATACTTTTTTCACTTTGGAAATAATCACTTCTATTATGTCTGTACACCACCACCACCAAGCACAGATTGAATTCAATCAACCGTTTCTCCTTAAAACTCAATAAAACACTAAATAAATGGGAAATCATACATTTCTCTGGAATCTTTTGTCTTTTTATAACCATTCCAACTGCTCATGTCAAAAACTGAGAAACCAGAAGATTAATAATGGCACCTAACATTTATTAAGTACTTTGTAACAGGAACTAGGTTAAACACCATAGATATATATTATTCCCTTTATTTCCCACAACTATCACCAGGATGGAAACTATTATTTTCCTATGTTACAGATGAGGAAACTGAAGGCCACATAATTAGCAAACGCTCGAATTACATTCTCTCAGAATGATTTCAAAATTCATGTTCTTCTAATTCAGGGGGAAAGGCTTATGAAAAAAGTTATTTATGTAAATCAAGTAGGAAGGAGACTTTGGAGCTATCATGAAATTCTGCTATCAAGTGCAAACCTTTCACTCAATGACACTTCCAATGCCAACTGCAGAACAGAGAAGACTTATGTTTTGTTTTAGGGTAGCAACAATCTAAAAATAATGGATTTTTGTATTCTTCAATTTCAAAATGAGGAGCTAGAACCAGGCTTGCCTGACATGCGTGAAGACCGGGGCTCGAACCTCAGCACCACATACACAGCTAAGTGTCAGAGCACTGAGGGCAAGATGAAAAACTAAATAAAAATTGATTCTCTTTCTCTCTCCCAATCTCTATCTTTTTAAAAAAAATTCAAAATGAATACACAATTACCAAAGACATTTTTAAAAATGTAAGTATATAGAAAAAAGCCTTCTAACAAATGCTGAGCACTTTCTAATGGTATCAAAATTATACACATTAAGTTTAAAAACTACTATGAGGGCTGGGTGTGTAACTTAGCTGTATTGCACTTGCCTAGCATGTGTGAGGCCCTGGGTTCCATCCCCAGCACTAAAAAACAATAACAGTAACAAATAAGTAAATTAAGCAAAACCTATTCTGAAGGCTATTTTAAATATCAGGAGGTCATGGGTAGAATTCTAAAATAGGTACTGAGCTTTCTTGTGAACAGTTAGTACTACCAGGAAGATGACATTGTTATCTACAAGCTCTATCGAATGTAGTTAATAAGCTGCACAAATCCATGAATTCTGTATTTTCCCATTGGAAAGCTAAGCCTATATGACAAAACTCAGGATCTCATAATCTAAAAATCATAACATTCTTTTTCACAAACTAACTAAAAAAGAGATAATACTATCCCTCAAGCAGATCAAAAGTATCACTGTCATATTTTAGCATAGTTATAAAGGAAGATATATTTTAAAATCTCAATGCATAGGAAATATTCAATATTTCATCAAAGAAGTAAAAATTTGAAAGAAATATAATTTTTCTTAACAAAGATTAAAAGTATCATGAATTTTGACTAAAAACCATTTTAACATTAGGAATAGGGAGTGGTTTTGTCAAAACCTAAAAAGTGCACTTCTGTAAGGTCAATAACAGTAATATTAAAAACTCAGCTTTAGGGGCTGGAGCGGTGGCTCAGCCGTTACAGCGCTTGCCTGTCATGCACGAGGATATGGGTTCAAACCCCAACAACACGAACACAGTGAAGTGTCAGAGTAAGGAAGGCCACATGAAAAACTATGTGAAATTGATTCTTTTTCTCACTGTGAACACTGCTGAAAGAAGTATTTGTCAACGTGACTTTGACTTTCAAAAGCATGCAACGTTAGGATTCATTTCCTTCCTTCTGATTTAAAACTACCTTTATAACAACAAATATAATAAAGCACTTGCCTCTGTTCACCTTCTTTTTTTTTAAATACCATATTACCTTACCATGATGTAACAAACACTGATATCATTTAATGCAAGTCCATCTTTCAGATATAGGTGTGATAAATTTGCAGTCTAGCCTAAAACCTTTAATATTAAGGACCTCCATTTTATGGGCCATTTCAAAAAACATTTTAAGAATAATTTTTACAAAGTATATTTACTAACAACCAGCTATACTATAGCATATGAACACTTAGAGGAATTTATAATTCAAGAAAGCAGATAACACATTTATGATTTCCATACACTATTATAATAAAGTCAGAAACATTAGAAAGCATGCTTAAAGTTACCTTCTTCTCCCTGTGCTTTCTAAGAATTGCCTTCCAATTTTAGCTATGTTAAGACTAAAATCCAACTAAGCAAGAAAGACTTCCCTCTTTTTGGCATGAGATTTCCCTTAAGTTTTCCACTTATATTTGAAAAGGCATGGTATTTACTGTAGGAAACATTCGCACTTCCTGTTCAAAGTCAGCATGAAGGAAAGATCTTTGATTCCTCTATCAGTAATAATGGTGATAATTTACTAAGCACTTTTCACTGTGCTAGGCATATCCTCACAACTCTGTGAGGTAGGTCTTACTTAGTTCTATTCTATCGGTGAAGAAACAGGATACATAAGTTAGGTGACCTCAATCAAGAGCAATTAGCTAGTGCATGATGGAGCTACGATTTGAACACAGTGCTATCTTTTATGGGGGTGGTGGATAACAGAAGACCAAACTTGCAAACATTTTATCTGTTGTAAAAATATTAAATCACTCAAGGACATGTTGAATGAATAAATTAATCTGTGTTCTTTTTGTAAAGTATATGCCTTACATGCCTTGTTAAAAAAAAAAAAAGGTCTGAGGCACATAAGTTTTTATCTGTACATAATGACAGTGAGGCGTTAATAGAATGTAAAAAAAATTTACTAATCATCCCTACCTTTAGTTTCCTAGAAGTAGAACATTTTTCATCTCAAACTTTTTTTTAAAAGTGAGTGACAAAATAGTTCTGAAATGTTTTACTCTTACTTTTGAATGCTAAGAGCAACGCAATTTAGAAGAAAGAAATTATTAAGTAAGAGGGAGGAAAACAGTTATACACAAACCTTGCTTCTGGTCGCTAGCTGCAGTGACAGGGGTGCTGGCAGCAAGATGAGCGTTGTCCACAGTCCCATAAACCACAGGGCTGTGCTCAGGGACTTGGCTGGGCAGCTGCTGGGATTTGAAGTACAAAAAAGGGTGATAATGAGCATGCGAACATAAAAACTAGCAACATGGAACCCAAGGAAGTGGGGAAGACAGAGGGCAGAAAGGCACAAAAAAAAAAAAAAAAAAAAAATCAAGGAAAAAATACATAGGTTAATTTCATAAATTCAAAAAGTATATGGGAAGACAGGGAAGAGAAGGAAAGAAGCAGCAGGAAGGGAAGAAGGAAAAAACATGGTTACTATTAACCACACTAAGAGAAGAGAGCACAATAATCATTAGCACATTTCAGTCTCCAGTGTTCCTTCTTAGAACAAGCTGACTTTTCAACCTAACAACATTTATCACATCCGAGAGGTAATTTACTGCCCTCCCAGTCAAATACCAAAAGGATTTGGTCAATTTTACATAAAAACAACAACAACAAAAAAACTACCTAGTAAAGTAGTTCATCTTCCAAAAGCAGGAAAAACAGAAAATACGAAGGGTTTAAAAACCAGCTACTAAGGCTAGAAAGGTGATACAAGGGTAGAGAGGTTGCCTGGCATATGTGAACACCTGAGTTCAAACCACAGCACCACCTACACAACCAAGTAGAGGAAAACCAAAAAATTCTCTCTTAAAACAAAAACAAAAAAAAAGTTACTGATGTAGGAGTCAAGATTTCAGCTAATGTCTCTGTGATCATACAGCTGAAATGCAATGTGGAAAATCATCTAAATGCACTTTCACCTTAAAATGTCTAGATTCTGAGTCAAGGATGATTACTTTTTCAGAATCAGCTACATGGCTTTTCAGAACTATGAGGAAACACATTTTTACCTGGCCACTGTAATGGGAGGGAAAATGCTTATCAAAAGCGAAGCAAATAGTAGCAATAATGCAACTCGCATCAGATTTACACAAGGAAGGACAAGAACACTCATTCCACATCTTATTCCAGGCAGTTATTTCTGGATCTAAGGGTTATACAATTGCCACAAAACAAAGCAGCCCTCTCCTCAGAGATCTAAGTTCAATTTTTTGGTAGTTTCATCTCCTACGTAGAATTTTACCAGTGCTATCAGAGCAGAGCTCCCTTCCCAATTCTGCCAGGGTGGGATGAAGTAAGGAGATTAAGATGTAGAAGTTGGGTACATACAGTCTCTTAAAAATGAAGATTAAGGGGCTGGAGCGGTGGCTCAGTGGTTTCGGCACTTGCCTGGCAAGCACGAGGACCCGGGTTCAAACCCCAGCACCACGTACACAACTGAGTGTTGGAGCAACTAAGGCCATGTGAAAAACTAAATAAAGTTGTTTCTCCCTTTCTCTGTCTCTCTCACTGTCCCTCTCTCTTTAAAAAAAAAAAAAAAAAAAAAATGAAGATTAAGAGGGCTGGAGCGGTGGCTCGGTAGTTGCAGCGCTTGCCTGGCATCCATGTGGATATGAGTTCAAACCCCAGCACCATGCCCACAAAGAAGTGTCAGAGCAAGAAATGCCACATGTAAAATTAAATAAAAAATTGATTCTCTCTCTCTCTCTTTCTCACTATCCCTCTCTCTTAAAAAAAAAAAAATAAGGATCACAAGCTGGAGCACTGACTCAGCAGTTGGAGCGCTTGCCTGGCATGTGCAAAGACCCAGGTTGGAACCCCAGCACCACATACTCTAAGTGTCAGAGAAACAAAGGCCAGATGAAAAAATAGATAAAATTGATTCTCTCTCTTTATCTCTCTTCTCTTTTTTTAAAAAATGAGGATTACTAAAAAACATTTTTTTTTTTTAAAGAGAGAGGGGGAGAGAGAGAGACAGTAAGAGAGAAATAATTTTATTTAGTTTTCCACATGGCCTTAGTTGCTCCAACACTTAGTTGTGTATGTGGTGCTGGGGTTTGAACCTGGGTCCTCGTGCTTGCCAGGTAAGCACCGAAACTGCTGAGCCACCGCTCTAGCCCCTAAAAAACATTTTTAAGTTCTACTTAAAAGTTCTTAAAGTGGGAATATAAATAAAATGTACACATAATTTATAACAGATATCCTTTAGTAACAACGTGCTTAGGAATGTACAATGAAATTCATATTTGACTATATATATGTGGACTGTATAGAATTATAGAGGAAAATGCTATCATTTTGCCTATTAAGATGACCATGAAAAGTGCTCACATTCCATCACTACTTCTAAATGAAGATTACCTAAGATAGTATTTTCCATATATAAAAATGAACAGTTATTACTTTTAGTTTGAACTTTGAAGAAATGAATAAATAGTACTATGATGATTACTATACCCTGAATCCTTAGCTTTAGAGGAAAAGAACCTGTACAATTTTAAATAAAAATTAGGCAGGCTTCATAGCTAAAAATGAAAATACAATTCTACTGGCTAAAAACCAATCTGGAAAAAAGGAAACACTTCACATTACTTAGCAGTTAGTAAATGGTTATCCACATTTCCAGTAAAGAAAGATTTGTAAACTCTGTCACTGGCCTGAAAACAAAATATTAACTATTCCAGCTGCCTGGAAAGTGCCTAACCAAAGTAAAAAGTCAACAAAATGACATCCATAGATAAGATGAAATGTTCAAAACAATGAAATGCTGCTGATACCTAAAATTTGTATAGATCTAAGGACTTCTCAATATAAAATATCTTCAGTCATATAAAACAGACAATTATATGTACCTTTTTAAATTAACAAAGCCCTCGGAAGAACTTACATATAATAGTCCTTTCTCAGAAAGGACTGAGATAATGTGTTTGTCAATAATTCCAAAACCAACAACACTGGGCAATGCTATGCTCAGATTTCCTCACATATACACTGAAATGGAATTAAAGATCCTATAGTTTTATCGATTTTAATACTCTTTGGGCTCTGGCAGTACCAAGAAAATGATGACATATTAACATGTAATTACTTTATTATGGATAAATTTAAGATAATCTCAAAATATAGTTAACTATCTAATGTGACCTATTCTGTCCAAAAGAAACAACTATAAACAGACCTTACCTTTCCAAAGGATATACAATCAAATCTACTTAGTAAGTCATAAAAATCAGGAAACGTTGAATACTGTGACTGAAAACATCACTTACAATGATGTAAGCATCTTGATTAAAAGAATTTAGGCTGCACTGTTGAGAATATATACAAAGATTCCAAAACCACTATGTTTCAGTAACATTTACTATATTGCTGGGAATTAAAATATATAAAAACCATTCCTAAAGGGCAATCGGTATCAAAACATAAAATAATTCAATAAGTGTGCTAAGAAAGTCAGAGATAAAAGGTCAATATTGATTTAGCAACTCTTCCCATAATGTTCCAGTAGTTCATAATTTATGTCAATGCTAAATTTCAACCCCCTAAAATAAAAAATTAAGGTTCTGATTAGTAGAATTAAAAAGCAAATGTTTCTCATTTTTCAAATGAACAAAAAGGGAATTTAAGGATGGCAACATAGTAAGACTCCTAATGTTAGACTCTAAGAAATGAAATAACTTCCTTTGTAAATTCTAGCTGAGAAACAACTTTAATGAAGATTTATATATTAAAGCTCTGGTCTGAAGAGGGAAAAGTAAGCTGGGTCCCAGATACTAGAAGAATACATTCCCCTTTTTCCAAAACAAAATGTTTACCTATTAGGGAAAACAGCCAATAAAATTCGCAGCTGTTACATGAATACTTCTTTGTACAATTTAAAATTATTTACACAGCAGACCACACAGCTTTTATAGAAAGGGGTCACTAACTATGGGGGCCACATGCTTGTTTTGATAATATTCACAAGATTAGCAATTGTTTACATTTTTAAATGATGGCAGGGGAGCAAGAGAAAAATAATACATTTTAACACATGAAAATTATACATATAAAGTCAAATTTCAGTGTTCATAAATATCCTTTTGTTGCAATAAACCTGTTAATTCATTTAGATATTACGAATGGCTACTTTTGTGCTGAAAGGCAGAGGTCATTAGTGCTGAAACAGAAAATATGGATGCGATGGTTAAAATATTTATGGAAAACACATACTGACCTATATTATAAGGCAACGAGACAAAGCCAGAGACTACAAGTAAGTATATGACTGAAAGAAGCTGATGTAATTTACTGCCAATGCAACAGGCTAATTCTATGCTTTATACTTTAAAATAACCCTTATATGAAACAGCTCGCGTATTTAGCGTCTGCAGATTGAGGCGACAAACAAGCGTGAAGCAAGCACGTGCAGCGGAGGCGCGGCTGCAAGAACCAACACGGAGGCAAGCAAGCTCGAGGACTAGGGCAAGGGCCAGGTGAGCGTGAAGTTTTGAATGAATCAGCAGTGCAGAGATGCTGGAGGAAGAAATGGGATCTGATTTGTGTTTTTAAAAGATCACACACTCTTGTGTGAAGAGTAGAAAAGCAGAGGCAAGACAAGACAGAGGAAGTTCCTACTGACTAAGGGAGAGATCAAAGTGGTTTACACTCCAATAGGAGCAGTGAAGGTAGTGAGAAAAGGTCCAGTGGAACTCACTGAAATAATGGATATAGAGTGTAAAATAAAGAGGATTTAAAGATGACTCCTAGGCCTGGGGCTGCGGGGCAGTGGCCCACAGCCTGTAATCCCAGCAACTTGGGAGGTTAAGGCAGGATGATTCAAAGTACAAGTTCAGACTCAGCAGCTTCAAGAGCCAGCCCCTCAACAACTGAATGAGACCTTGGCTCAAAACAAAAAAGGGGCTAGGATATAGCTTAGTAGTAAAGCTCCCTTGGGTTCATTCCCTAGTAGCACTGCTCCCCACCCTGATCCCTGCAAAAAAAACAAAAACAAACCAAAAAACCCTGCTAAAACCTAGTGCAGACTATAGTATAATCAACCAAAATCAAGAAAAAAGGTAAGCATACCAAACACTTGAAGAAATACTTTATAACACACAGGTCACAAACTAATATTCTTTTACACACCAATAAATGACCTATTTGAAGCAAAAGGAAATAACATAATAATCGGATAAAATAACAAACTAGAGAACTTATGATCAGGCTAAAAGCATTGATGAAAGTTTTTCCTTTAAACACTGACGTACATGTACACACACACACACACACTTATAAAACAACATATATTCCTCCTTGATAAGGAAAGGTTGCCTTGGTGTCAGGAAAAAAGCTATGAGGTAAACTGGAAGACTTGAGAAAATGAGAGTAAGATGCCTATGGGGATGGGAGGAAAAAAACAAGAAAAACTTTAAAAACAAGAATGAGGTGCACGGAATTCTCTATGATTCTCTACACATTTAAATGTGTCCCCCTGGGCATCATGGGTTGAAATTTAAACCCTAGTGTGAGGGCTTAAGAGAGGGGAATTTATTCCAACTACCTTAAGTACAGGTGGGATCTCTGGGAAGCAATTAGGATGAGGTAAGATCATCAGCATGGAGCACAGAGCCCCCTTGACAGGATCTGGTGGCCAAATGAGAAGAGGGGGAGAGACCAGAAGAGTCACGTAACACATTCCTTGTCTGCATCCTTATGGTGCCTCTTACCATAACTCAGGTCTCTGCCTGCAAAGCCAGATGCAGCCCCTTGATCTTGGGACCTTTAAAATCATCAGTCAAAATGAATCTCTCCTTGGCTTATTCTGTCTGAGTTACTGGCAGCCAAAAACAGAATAATAAAATATTTAAGACAGTATAGAAATTGAATTAAAACCAATTAACAGAAAAGTCCACAAAGAGACCCAGGTATGCATGATGGTAATTCAGTTAATGACTGAAATAACAACTCAAAATAAAGAGAAAATGACAAACTATTCAATAAAAAATTCTGAAATAAGAAAAATAAATGCCATTCTGCACAATCCAAACCTCACTGTATACAGGAAAATTAATTCTGTATCAATGAAGTATAAAAGTAAAGGTAAAATAATCAGCACATTTCATCTTGATGGGAAAGTCTTTCAAAGTATTAGCCCCAAACATTAATTGCTGAAGAAATTTGTGAATGTAAAATTTTAAAAACTTCTGTGTCAGAAAGGTATAAAACACAACCATTAAGAAAGTATGTTAATATAATGCTAAGTTCTGAATGTGTTCTGCAAAGATCACTGTTGGACACTTACCTCTCAATAAAACAGTGTCCAGAGGAGGGAACCTAACAAGTGGTGAGTAGGGCGAGTGGGCTCTGCTCTCATGAATGGATATTTTATATTGCGAGAGTGGATTAACACAAGAGCAGATGCACCGTAAAAGTGAGCTGGGCTCTCTCCTACCCTCTTCTCACCCTCTCTTGCCCTCTGCCTTCTGCCATGTGATGATACAGCATGAAGACCTTATCCAGAGCTTAATGCCATGTCCTTGGACTTCCGGCCTCCAGAACCGTGACTGAAACAAACTTCTATTATTTATAAATTATCCAGTCTATAGTATTCTATTATAGCAGCAAAAAATAGACAACACATGTCAAAGAAATTTCTTTACCTAACAAAGAATGCTTATAAGACATACAGACAAAAATTACCACAAAGAAATGTGTACCAAAGATATAAACAGACACTTCATACACATACAAATAACCAGTAAACATCAAAAGCGTTTTATCTTCACAAATAAATAAAATTAACTCATACTATTTTTAATCTCACATAAGCAAAACTAGATTAAAAAGTATTTTTATATTACCAATAAATGTCTAAAGGGTAAGAAATAAAATATAACCTAAAAATAGGTACACAACATTGTTCATCAGTGTTAATATTAGTGATAAACAGGAAACAATATGAAGCCCTATCAATTAACTTGAATATGTTACATCCAGACAAAGAAATGCCAGGGAACCATTAAGAATTATAATTTGCTGGAGCTGGAGCGGTGGCTCAGTGGTTACGGCGCTTGCCTGGCAAGCACGAGGACCCGAGTTCAAACCCCAGCACCACATACACAACTAAGTGTTGGAGCAATGAAGGCCATGCGAAAAACTAAATAAAGTTGTTTCTCTCTTTCTCTGTCTCTCTCGCTGTCCCTCTCTCTTTAAAAAAAAAAAAAAAAAAAAAAAAGAATTATAATTTGGTACTGGGAGCAATGCCGGTTGCCTGTAATCCCAGCAACTTGAGAGGTTGAGGCTGGAGGATCCCAAGTTCAAATCAAGCCTCAGCAACTTAGTGAGGCCCTGTCTCAAAATAAAATATAAAAAAGGGCTGGGGATGTGGTTCAGTGGTTAAGCATACCTGGGGTCAATCCATGGTACCTAAATAAAGAAATACATAAATAATATTTTGCTGCATGTACAAGTTGGGAAAAACAGAATTATAATCTACCTATACTCAAATATGAACATTTATGCATAATCACTTAAAAAATGGTAGTTATAAAATGGCTTCTAACATGTGTGCAGCCCAAGAAAGCAAGCAGGCCTTGCAATATTATATTGGAGAAAGTAGATTTCAAACATAAATCAATCAGAAGAGATAAAGAAAGCCACTACTTAGTACTAAAAGGAACCCTACAACGGAAAGAAATAACCATAGTTAATATTTACTCTCCAAACACAGTGCACCCAACTATGTGAATAAATTACTTCATGACATCAAACCACTCGTGGACCTCAACACAATAACACCAGGAGACTTCAACACTCCTCTGTCACCATTAGACAGATCATCAAAATAAAAAAATCAATAAAGAAACCATCAGCTTAAATAACTCCATAAATCAAATGGACCTAACAGACATATATAGAATATTCCATCCCAAGTTAGCAGAATATAGCTTCTTCTCTGCAGCACATGGATCCTTTTCCAAAATAGATCATATTCTGGCTCATAATATAAAAAAGTTCAAATATAAAAAAGTAGATATTATTCTGTGTATCATATCAGATCACAATGCCATGACCCTAGCAATCAACAGTAAAAATCATAACAGAAAACACACACATTCATGGAGACTGAATAATACCCTATTAAGTGAAGAATGGATCCAAGAAGACATGAGAGAAGAAATCCAAAAATCCTTGAAAGAGAATGAAAATGAAGACACAACATATCAAAACCACTGGGAGAGCATGAAAGCTTTCCTAAGGGGAAAATTTATAGCACTGAGTGCCCACATTAAAAATGAAGAGAAATCCCAAATAAATAAGCTTATGCTCTATCTCAAAGCCCTTCAAAAGGAAGAACAATTTAACCCCAAAGTCAGCAAAAGACAGGAAATAATCAAGATCAGAGCTGAAATCAATGAAATTGAGAACAAAAAACAATAAAAAGAATTGATGAATCAAAGAGCTGGTACTTTGAAAAAATAAATACGATAAACCCCTAGCGAATCTCACTAAAAGGAGAGAAATGAACCAAATCAATAAAATCTCCAGTGAAAAGGGAGATCACCACTGACCCCACAGAAATCCAACCAATTATAAGATCATATTGTGAAAACCTATACTCCTCCAAATTAGATAATTTGGAAGAAATGGATAAATTTCTAGACACATACAACATCCCTAAATTGACACAGGATGATACTGAATTCTAAACAACCCAATAACAGCCACTGAAATCCATATGGCAATTAAAACTTTACCAAAGAAGAAAAGCCCAGGACCTGATGGATTCCCTGCTGATTTTTACCACACTTTTGAGGAGGAACTAACACCTCTCCTTATTAAGTTATTTCAAGAAAATGAAAAGGACAGAACTCTCCCAAACACCTTTTATGAAGCAACCATAACTCTGATACCAAAACCCAACAAGGACACATCCAAAAAAAAAAAAAAACAAAAAAAAAAAACCTACAAACCAATATCCCTGATGAACCTGGATGCAAAATCCTTAATAAAGTCCTAGCAAACCGTATTCAAAAACTCATCAAGATAATCCATCATGATCAAGTGGGCTTCATCCAAGGTACGCAGGGCTGGTTCAACATATGCAAAATAATTAATGTAATTCACCACTTAAACAGAATCAAGGATAAAAACCATATGACCATCTCAATCAATGCAGAAAAGGCCTTTGATAAAATCCAGTACCCTTTTATGCTCAAAACTCTAGAGAAGATGGGGATCAAAGGAACATTTCTGAACTATGTAAAGGCTATATATGCTAAACCCTTGGGTAGTATAATACTAAACGGCAAAAGCTGAAAGCATTTCCACAAAACTCGGGAACAAGGCAAGGCTGTCCACTCACACCACTTTTATTCAATATTGTTCTTGAGACCCAAGCTGGAGCAGTAAGCCAAGAGAAAGAAATCAAAGGGATAAAAATAGGAAGAGAAGAAGTCAAACTCTCCGTTTTTGCTGACGATATGATCCTGTATCTGGAAGATCAAAAACTTCATCAGTAAACTGCTTGAACTTATAAACAGATTTAGCAAAGTGGCAGGCTACAAGATCAACACCTATAAATCAATAGCTTTTCTATACACTAATAATAGGACAGATGAAGAAATCAGGAAATCAGACCCATTCACAATACCTTCAAAAAGAATAAAATACTTGGGAATTAACCTTACAAGGGAAATCAAAGATCTCTACAACAGAAATTATCAGACTTTGAAGAATGAAATCCAAGATGACCTAAGAAGATGGAAAGATGTTCCATGCTCTTGGTTAGAAGCAGAATTAATATAATAAAAATGGCCATTCTGCCAAAAGCTCTATAGATTTAATGCGATCTCTATTAATATTCCAATGCCATTCTTTACAGACATAGAAAAAGGAATTCTCAAATTCATTTGGAACAATAAGAAACCCAGAAATGCCAAAAATTACTAAACAAGAAAGACAAAACAGGCGGTTTTGCTATACCAGATCTAAAACTATACCATAGAGCTGTAGTAACAAAGACAGAATGGCACTGGTATCAAGATAGGAAAGAAGACCAATGGAATAGAAGACCCTGAAACAATCCCACAAATCTTTAAACATCTGATTTTTGACAAAGGGGGACAAAATATTACATGGAGGAGAGACAGCCTTTTCAACAAATGGTGCTGGACAAATTGGACAGCCATTTACAGAAAGTAGAAATTAGACCCATATCTTTCACCTCACACAACAATCAAATCAAAATGGATCAAGGAGCTAGGAATTAAACCAGCTACCTTGCAACTTATGGAAGACAAATTAGGTCCCACACTTCAGCATTTGGGAGTAGGCAAAGACTTTCTCAACATGTCTCCTAAAGTGAAGGAAGTAAAGTCAAAAATCAGTGAATGGGCTGCCATAAAGCTAAAATATTTTTGCACTACCAAGGAAATAACCAAGAGTCATGAGGTTTCCTACAGAATTGCAGAGAATCATGGGCTGTGATTCCTCTGACAGGGGCCTCATATCCAGAATCTACAAAATCCTCAAAAATCTCAATTTCAAAAACACCAACAACCCAATAATTTATTTGGCCCATTTATTATGGGCCAAAGAGCTAAAAAGAAACTTCTCAACAGAGGATACTGATCAAGCCAAAGAATACATGAGAAAGTGCTCTAAATCACTAGTTATCAGAGAAATGCAAATTAAAACTACATTTTTATATCACCTCACGCCAGTCAGATCGGCAAAAACGAAGAAAATAAACAATAATAGATGCTGGAGGGGTTGTGGAGGGATAGGCACACTAGCACACTGTTGGTGGAACTGCAGACTGGTACAGCCCCTCTGGAAAGCAGTGTGGAGAATCCTCAAAAAACTAGGGATGAACCCACCATATGATCCTGCTATTCATCCTGCTATTCCTCTCCTGGGTATTTTTCCAGAGGATTTAGAATCAGCACATTACAGTGACACAGCGAAATCGATGTTCATAGCAGCTTAATTTACAATAGCTAAATTATGGAAACAACCAAGATGTCCCTCACTGGATGAATGGATCCAAAAACTGTGGTATATATATACCATGGAGTTCTACTCAGCAATTAGAAACACTGATATTGCAGCCTTTGAAGGTAAACGCATGGCTATGGAAGAAATGATGCTGAGTGAAGTTAGCATAACCCAGAGAACCAAGGGTTGAATGTCTTCACTCATCTGTAGAGGCTGGAGCTAGACCCTGGCCATTAAGAAATGAGGTCAATTCTTACGTTTTAAATCCGGAAAAGGTGTAGTGACATACTACCTAAGGCATTCATAGAGATGTATTGGGAAGCGGGGGTGGTAAGGGTGGATAATTGGGGGGAAATCTAATTTTCTGAATTTATGTATATATTATATTGTTTCCTTAGAAGCATGTTTGATTGTTCAACAAATAAATTTCTTATTAAAATAAAAAAACTCAAATCAATTATACATATGCACATGTATATACGCATATATGCAGTGAAAAATGACTGGAAGGATATTTATCTAAAAATTAACAAAGATTTATGCTCAGTCATAGCATTTAGGATAACAATTTCTTTTTTCTAATTCCCTCTTTATAGCTTTATTATTCTTTTCAATGAAAATAACACTTATATACATAAAAATAAAGCTTTTATTTTGAAAAAAAATTTTAAATATATTTTAAATAACAGATGAAAGACTGAACCAAATAGATTCTTGTGATTCCTTATAAGACTTCTCGTAATCCCTGACAACTGTAAACACCATAGTTGCTGGAGGATAATATTCTCCAGTACAACTGTTTAATATCTGACTGAAAGTAGGGAGTAAAAATAAGAACTGCTACACATCAACAATCCAAGTCATACTTTACAAAGTGTGACATGCAGCATCAAATGTGAGGTCATATACCACAATAAAAGCAAAGCTTATCACATAATTTGATGAACTATGAGAAAACAATTCATATAAGAAGGAAAACATAAAATTCAATTTGACTAACGGTCTTAAAGTGAATTTTTACTAGGATACCCAAAAACAACCTAAAAAATACTTGCACCCCTGGCTTCCACAAAAGAATAATATAAGGAATCTCAAAAGTGCTCTTATATCAAATTTTGCTTTCCCAGTTCCTTTAGGAAATTCTTACTGGAGAATCTTATTTAAAAACTAGGACATTTTCAAGAAATTCTATTGGAAACAGACCTGATGAAATAAATAACCCTGTTCCACAATTCTAAGTAGGAAACACTATGTACATTTCAAAGACAGCCTCAGCAAATTAGCAAGACCCTGTCTCAAAATAAAATATAAACAAGGGCTCAGTGGTTAAGAGCCCCTGGGGTCAATCCCTAGGACCAATACAAACAAATAAAACAATCAACCTACAGAAGACCCTAACAAGCAAAGGTCTCTGTTCACCATGACATCACATTTAAAAACATTGAGAGAATTTACCCCGGCTTTGACATCTATTTAAAGTCTGTAGGTTTTCCATTTTATTAAAAAGTAACATTTCTATGTCATGGAAAGTTATTAGTGCTTAATTATTAAAGATGCAGAACAGTGTGATTTAATTAATCATTATCTTAGTGCAGCCAACACTAAAAACCACACCTATATGCTTTAAGAAAGAGAATGGTATTCATTCACCAGTGCTTATGCCTGAGATGACAAAATTGCACTTCTTTTTTTTTAAAGACAGAGAAAGAATCAATTTTTATTTAGTTTTTCAAGTGGGTTTCATTGCTCTGACACACTGTTGTGTACATGGTGCTAGGGTTTGAACTCACGTCTTCATGCATGCCAAGCAAGCACTGTAACCACCGAGCCAACACTCCAGTCCCCAAATGAGCTATCACCTTCAACTTCTGTATGCAGGAATTTACCTCCTTATTGTACATATGTACTTGCAGCATGATTATTATTACCTATGCTTTCAACCTACCTTTAGAAAACTACTATTGTTAAACCATAAAATGAACTAATTAACAAATGGTCACAGAAATTAAGGCTTCCTGGCATCAAATGTAAAAGCAGCATTTCAGAAGAATAAATAACCTCTGACTTTGGTAATTTCTTAAAATGACAGGAGAGACCATATCTTTCCTAAGATATAACAATAATCAATAGTTTCCAACATTTTCTCTGCCACTATATTCTGTGGCACAGGTTCCCTTCCCAAGTTTTAACTTTTTTTTTATTATATGGATAATTCTAAAAGCCAAACCAAAACAAAATAAAAACACCACAAGAAAAGAGGACATAGGAAGAAAAAGAAAGGTATAAACAATTTTAAAAAATTAAAATGACTTTGATGTACCACTTATTCCTTATAGTTCAAAGGCAGCTGGCATACTTAGAAGAAGGACATTTCTTGTGTCTTATTGTCCTCAGCAACAATTGAGAGAATTGGTGCTGACAAAAAAATAACAAATTATCTCCCTTTCTCCCGTTCCAAGAGTGAAAAGGAACTAAAAACTTATTAGTAAAAACTTTTATTTTACATATAAAAAAATAAAGGCTTACAGGATTTAATATTCTCATCAAAGGTCATAAATTTAAGTGGAGACCAGCATCAAGTATACTACCTCTCCTTGATGTCTATTGTATCTACGTTGTGTATGTGGACGCTGGGGTTTGAACCCATGTACTTGTGCATTCCGGGTAAGCGCCATAATCGCCAAACCACCGCTCCAGCCCCTATGTGCATATTTTACACATATTTAAGATAGAAAATCTCTTAAGAGTTAGCTCATAGATAAATTTAAAATTTATAAAGGACATTTTCAAATTCCTCTATTACTTCTTTTCTTGGGGGGGGGTACCAGGGATTGAATCCAGGGGTAATTAACCATTGAGTCACATCCCCAAGCCTTTTTTTGAGACAGGGCCTAAGTTGCTGAAGCTTACTTTGAACTTACGAAGTCTTGCCTCAGCCTCCCAAGCTGCTGAGAGTACGGGCGTGTGCCACCACGCCAGGCTCAGCAATATCTACTTCTCAAAGCAAATACTACGAAAGAAAACAATGTGTTTGTCCTCTCCATTCTCCTCATATAAACCCAATGCAGTTTCCCAATGAACTCTCAGCTGTCATAAATGTGTTTAATACAGTCACTGCTTCACCATCCAACCTTAGGTCAGAAATAAGTCATGTGAAACCCAGGCACACCCTTTCGGCTTTGCCTTTCCCTTTATGATTGTTTATGATACAGACTTATTCCTCATCTCACAGACATAAAACCTACCACACTGCACAGCTGTTGACCAGGCTGAAACCCATGAGCTAGCACCTGGCAAGGGTGTTTTCTTAAAGTCGGCCAAACCAAAAACACTGTGAGAAGCCTAAGGGAAAACACCTCCAGGGATCTTAACAAGACAGGAGCTCACAGGTCTTTTCCTGTTCTTTTGCTCCCTCTCCCCACTTGCTGCTGGAGCTCCTTAATGACTCTAGGCTTCCCAATGGCCTCCAAACAAGACCTGCTAACCTCTAAGGGATGAAAAATGACTTCTTCATTATGTCTCACCTAACACAACCAGACCTAGCTTGCCCCTGGTCAGGGCTCTCCTACAGAGTAGCTAGCCTGATTTACAGCCACTCTAGACAGACCTTCAAGAATAAATAAGAAAATAACACAAAAGCTTGCGAGCTTGCCAAAATCAAACTCACTGTGTCCTGCAACAAATTTCCCCATGTGCACTCTACATTATAATCACTATAAATCAAGACATTTAAGCTTGGAGAACAGCCTCCTCCTCCTCTCTCCCCGACACCTTTGTATTATTTACTTATACCACTAATAATGGGTCCCTGTGGTGTGCACTTTCATGACTAACTTTGTACTGGAAGCACAGGAAGACCATTTGGGTACAGGTTCTCTCTGCTTTGAAGAGACCAGGACTAACTCAGTGACAGGGAGGCTTCCTCTAAGACTGAAAGTCCTTTATATACTAAGCTATGTTGCAGAGTTGTCCCACCAAAACGTGGTTCAGGAGCTATCTGGAATGCAGTTGAAAGTGCAATGTAGTAGCTCTCAGGCTGAATCTATTGGGTTCTCTGGCTGACACTGTGCTATTTGTTAATGGAATTAATTGCCAATACTTAAAACAGTCAGCATTTTCTGTTAAATATAACAAAAGATTTCTAGGTTCTTTTGATATATCAGATCAACATTTTTCCACAATATAACAATCAAGCAGGAATGATCATTTCCCTTAACCAGGTTTGCCCTCTCTTACTGGGACAGAGGGAAAAGTTAGGCAGTCAGAGTACAAAGAATGTTTTTGAGTCAAATCAAGGGAAAACCGTTTCTTTTTCTGTTAAGATCAATCTGACATCCCTCAATACTACTCGTAAGAATGGTCTGGTAAGGTGGGTCCAGATGCAGACACTCCTCTGCATCTAGAAGGTTCCACATTCATTCTTTCTCTCTTTCTTTCTCTCTCTCTCTCTCCCTCCCTTCCTCCCTCCCTCCCTTCCTTTCTTTCTTTCTTCATGGCTGAGGACCTAACTGGGGCCTTGTGCATGCTAGGCAAGCACTCTGCCACTGAGCTAAATCGCCAACTCTGATCCCACATTCTTTGTAACATGCAAACCAAAGACTGGACCCAACCAGAATTTCTCCCGCGCATGTCCTAGGTCTGGGGGAAGGGAGAGGAAAACCAATTAAAGGGAGAACATCCTATAAAAAGGGCAAACCTAATTCCCTCTTCAGCTTCGTCTACTTCTCTACTCTAGGGCAAGTCTGCTCTTTCCCTGTGCTTTGCTTTCTATTATCTATCTATCTTTCTTTCTTTTCTTTCTTTCTTTTTTTTTTTTTTTAAGAGAGAGGGACAGTGAGAGAGAGCGAGAAAGAGAAAATCAAATTTTATTTAGTTTTTCATGTGGCCCTTGTTGCTCCAAGACTCCACTGGTGCTGGGGTTCGAACCCGCATCCTTACACATGCCAGGCAAGTTCCATAACCACTGAGCCACCACTCTAGCCCCTAAAATGTCTTATATTTGAGAATCTGTACCACTTGTTTATTAAACTAAGCTGTGAGAAATCTCATCATCAAGTCATAAAAAGGAAAAGCAAGCAGCCTTCTACTCCTTAATAACTTTGTTTTTTGTGTTTTTTATTTTCTAGGCTCAAATCTTAGATAATTTTTAAGGTTAGAAGACCACTTAACTCTGAATAATTTATCAAAATTTAAACTGACTCAGCAATGAAATAAAAACCTTCTCAGATTTGGGAAATTCCACTTTCTAATACAAATTTACATTTCACTAAATTTCACTTCCTTCTAGAATGTCTTGATTTCAAAAACTAGGAAAGTTAATTTTTAAGAGACCATAATAACTACATTCACCAGGATTCTGCCTGGCAGAATTTACAAATAACACTTGTAAACAATTAAAGACAGGATTTTCCATTCAAGAAACTCTTTATATATTCTTCAAAGGTGATAAATACACCTTTTGTACATCCAAGTACGCTCTGAATGTCACAGGCAATCATCTTAAGCGATACTGTTTGGTAAAAATGTTCAAATTATCAACCTTAATGTTTGCATTAACATAGTGTGCAGCATTTAACTGCTCACATTCCACAGTTAAAACATAAAAATACTCATTTAAAGATGAGGTTTCCAAAGGAATGCAGCTCCTTTTGGTACCATGCAATAGTTTATTAGGAAGAGTGGCAGCAGCTGTGCTCTGAATGTGACGCCAATATGTTAAAAGATTACCAATAAAAATTTGGAGTGATAACAATTTGCAAAGAGAAACAATATGTCTTTAAATACCATTTAGATATTTGAGGCTATGAGACAACTGGTGGAAATGGAAAGCACAGAAAGTGGCTGTAGATAAAGAAGAGTTCAGAAGCATTTAGTGAACAAATAAATACAACTGTCCATCACGGCTCACTCTGCCTTACCTGAGGAGGAGTGGGTGTGGATGTAGGTCTCACGATAGGTGGAGTGGGGTTTCTGCTTCCACCTCCAGACATAATCTCCTCTGTTATGTCTTTACCTCCCTGGTTTGGATCTCGAATTCTTATCTTGAAGAGAAAATAATATGGCAAATGGACAGATGGGTGTCTATGCAGCAGATTTACAGGCATATAATGAATTAAAGGTGTAAACTGAGAAACTTGTAAACTATCAAAGTTCATAGTCACCACATCTAAAGTGATTTCAATCAGAACCATTTAGGGCCATTGAAAGAAATTTAGTCCATTAGCTCTGACAGAAAATAATTAGAATAATGAGTTATATAATGAGATCTAGTTGGCTGAATTTCTAAGTCCAAAAAGCAAAATATTTATGCTTGTTTTGTAAAACTGAATGTATTTACATTGCTTAATAGTAAGACAAAGTTCATAAAATAAACAGTTTTAATATTTACAAACTACTACGTAGAATAAAGTTTTAAATACCCGAAATGATTTTGTTGTTGTTGTTGTTTTTAAGAGGGGGGGGGGGGACGACACTTTATTTTTTCATCTGGCCTTTGTTTCTCCAACACTTAGTTGTTTATCTGGTGCTACAGTACAAACCCAGGTCCTTGCGCATGGCAGGCAAGCGCTCGAACCGCTGAGCCACTGCTCCAGTCCCCCTACATGATTCTTTAACAAAATGAAAAATGTACACATCCTTCAATGTAGGAATAGGAATTTACCCTGTAAATAAGTAAGAACACTGAAGTATTGTTTTTTTCCAGAAAAAGATCAAAAAGACAAATTAAGAACAGAATAATTAAAGTATCCTACATCTTTACAAATAAATATAAAACAGTAAAAAGAATAAGACAGATCTATAATACTGATATGGAAAAATCAGCAATATCTACTGTTTGTGTGAAAAACGGCAAGATATAGAACAATGTGTATGGTCTCACTGTAATTTTTTGAGGCTGCATAAATGCTTTTAGATGTCAGTGGGGATACTGCTATAATGAAGATGGACTACTAGGGTCTAGACACTATATGCTGGTATGAAGGGCTATTGGTCATGACCTGCAGAGCTTAATTTAGGTAAATGGATTCTTGATAATTTCTCAGAATTCATTAACAAAACCATCTGGATCTAAAACTTATGGAGAGTGGTTCCTCATTTAAAATTTCTACATCAGCTACTTTTTCAGGTATGGAAACATTTCTATCATAGTTTTGAGTAATGCTTCATTTCTTCTTCTTTCTTTTTCAATAACATCTATTATTACTCCTCTATTTTTTCATTATCACCTTAATTCATTTTTCTATATTATAAGATTACTGCTCAATTCCAAATTCTACCATGCTGATTCAACATTTTCCAAAGCAGTTTCTGGACTGTGTGTCCTGTTTATTAAGACATGTGCACATGTAATTTGTTTCTAATAATGAATTACCACATTGAACCTCATTAATTTTTATTAGTGTTAAAGAGTATTGATTGCAATAATCCCGTCTACCTATCTTAACTTCATGAATGTGGGAGTCTCTATTATAACATGATGCATTTCTTAAGAGATCTTAAGCTACTCTTTTACAAAATGTTCTGCAATTTTAATTTTATGTTACTATACTCTAACTCTCTGAGATCCACCTTTTTAGAGACAAAGCCCCAGTAACTTATTTTTAAAAGTTAGAAAACATCTAACTGAACAAATTATACTCCATACTTTTACAATTATGTCCCTGTATATTCTACTGTTGTGTACACATAAAAATAACAAATTTAAAGATAAATAAACTGAGCAACAAAATTAATCAAAAAGAAAAAGAAAATATTCTAAATGCCAATTTGTGCTTTTAAATCTATTCTACAAAAGGGAGTTGTTGTTTTTAATATTTTAGCTCCTTTTACTCTTATATTATTTTTTCCTCTGCCAATTCAAACTTGAAGGGGGAACTGATTAGAACTAGAAGAGAGGGTGGCCAGCATATGAGAAGTGAGCTGAGCTAGGATTCCTCCCACTGAATGAGACTGGAGACTGTGCAGTCATGTACCACACTTAGCCCAAGTGAAAGCTGATATCAAGCAAACACTAAGTACAACTTCTCATTACATGCCAATAAAAATCCTCCAGGTATTGCTGAATGGTAGGGATTTAAGGGAAGAATAAAAATATAATGGCACAAGTGATCATGTGTAAACTGAAATGAGTAAGTATTATTTGAAAAGTGAATAGATTTTTCCAATTTACCATAAGAAACATTAATAAAGATGTCATACCGTCTTTTTCTCTCTCTTGGCTGGAGGGGGTTGTTGCTGTGTAGGCACTATGATAGGCGCTGACTGATATACTGGCTGACTTGGGTAAAAAGGTGTTCCTAAAGAAAGAGAACAAACAAAAGGAAGCATTAAGTAATTTTATCAAACACTTTATAAGACAAAATCACTAGAAAAATCATTTTAAAAAATAAACAAATTAACATCATACACTAAGCATTCTTTTCTTTTTAATTGGTGCTGGGGTTGGAACCTGGGTCCTCACACATGCCAAGAAAGTGCTCTACCGCTGGGCCATTGCTCCAGCCCAGCATTCATCTTAGTAATCAATTGCCACAAGCTTTATTCTAGCCACCAAAGTGGTTAAAGAAATCACTCCTAAAATAGGTAATGTCTAGAAAACATTCATAAACATCTCATATGAAAGCAACTACACACCCAACTCCTCCTACAGACTGACAGCAGGATTATCTTTCTAAAACTCAAAACGTACTTCTACAGAAGCTACTTTTAGAACATCTTATTCTAGGAGGCTACACCTGCAATAATCACACTTTTTTTTTTTTTAAGAGAGGAGGACAGTGAGAGAGGGAGGGAGGGAGAGAATCAATTTTTATTGAGTTGTTCACATGGATTTTGTTGCTCTAACACTTCATTGTGTATGTGGTTGCTGGAGTTTGAACCCATGTACTTGCGCATGCTGAGCCACTGCTCCAGCCTATGGTAATCACTCTTAAATGGAGACTTAAGTGAGTTTGTCTGTGTGGGGATTTGTTCAGGGAAAGAGGGAACATTCAACAATGTGGGAGAAGGGGATGATGGTGTGATTCTTAATTATGGAGGACTACTGTGATAGGGAGTCCTGAATTAGACTTGGAAAATGTCCTAAAGTTAGAGCAGTGGGACTGTGAACAAGTGGCCAAAAGAAAAAGGCTAGATATTGAGAATCCAAGTTCCAAACTACATTTTTGACATTATGGAACCCCTAACCCTAGCTCTAACTTAACTCCCACCCCTATCCCTTGAGTACACCGATCTCAATCAGACTGGAAAAAAAAAAGGAAGAAAAAAGACAATTTCTTTCACTTTGTTCATGGATTTCACTAATACTATTCATCTACCTGAAAATATCTTCTTGCCCCCACCCTTTGTACCCTCAATGAACTCTTTAACATTCAGAACATACATAACTAATGTAATTACTTTCAAACCAGACTGCTTAGAAGTGGGGAGAAACTGTGTATTTTGATTAAGATGTAAGAACTAGATACTGGTGTGAGAGAAAGAAGACTTAGGAACAACTATTAAGGTTTTTTTTTCCCCAGAATGACTGAAAGAACAGAGATACTGCTTATTAACATGAGGAAAATGGGGGGTGGGAGGGGATCAAGAATTAAATTTTGAACAAGTTTGAGATGTTTATTAAACCATCAAATGCACATGCCAAGTAAGCAGAGAGAGACAAATCTACAGCCACAGGATAGGTATGAGCTAGCTTTATCTATTTTATAACTGGTAGAATGTGGATAACTTCTAAATTA
>PVKS010030850.1:0-24009 GCA_004027875.1 Aplodontia rufa
CATGATGAGTAAAATCAGCTTAACCCAGAGATCTAAGGGTCGATTGTCTCCACTCATCTGTGGAGGTGGGGACTAGACCCTGGACAATGAGAAAGTTGGTCTAGAAACATGAGTTAAATTCAGATAAGATGTAATGCTTTACAATGTAATACTATTTTTAGAGTTATAATGGGAAGGGGAAGGGAGGGATAAGGGAGGGCAATTGGGGGGGCACTCCTGGAGATAATTGCAATATCCAGAATAGATACACATTTTATACACATTTTATATTATTTTGTAAAAATCTTGTAAGGTTGCTCAAAAATAAAAAATTAAAAAAAAGAAAAAAACCTGTGCAGAAGCATTTATAGAAGTTTTATTTGTAATTATCAAAACTGGACACACTTAGGATATCATTCAATGGATGGATGTATAAACAAAGAGTGTATAAATGTATAATTGAATGCTATTCATAAATAAAAGAAATATACAAACAAGCGAAGAAAAGACATGGATAAGTTAATGCAGTCATAGATGTCAGCAATAGGATAAACTGCATGTGGAGTAAATGGGAGAAATCGGTACTGACTTCACAATTTTCTATACATATGAAACTGTTCTAAAATACAGACTTTATTTTAAGAAGTTTTAACATCTTAAAGGGTATCTCAGTATATTTTAGGTTCATGAATTAGAGCTCACTAAAGAAATTCCATGATGAGTTGCACTGTGATTTCCTTAAAATATAAAGAAGAATGTAAAAAAATTGACATTAAGTCTTCTGGAATTATCATGCTATTAAATCTCCATATTTCCTACCCCAGGCATATTTGGTGAATGAAATGAGGATAAACTCAATTTCTAAGTTTTCCAAAATTCTATCAAATTGATGATGTCTCATTAGCTAAGTAGCCTAAAAAATGGAAGCATCTCTACTTTGAGAAGTTATTTTCATGTAACATCCAAAAAATGCATTTCAAATATGTTAATTGAATGTCCTGATAATTATACATGTATTGATTTTACAGAGACAATTTAAATATATGCCTCTTGTTTGTCATTATATAAAATATGGTAATCTAATAAATGAATAAATTGGTAAACTTTATTATCTTATTTGACTTCATGTTGTCAAATGCTCCATTAATGTAGAAAAATAATATTCCAGCTTTTAGGTTATTAAAAGATTCATATTTTTTATTCTGTTCATTTTGTGTTGTGTCATACACAATAGTTTATCTTGATCTAGCTTGTGTGTGAGATTTCAAATGAATGTTAGCTTGTGCATCAGTTAAATTTTTCATTGTCTCATTTAAAATATTTATAAAAGAATGCCTTGATTTATAAGGAATTCTAAGAAATTTATTATTCTCTTTTGTTTGCACTAATCATTAAGTTATTGAGCGGGATACAGAAATTGACAATTTTATTGAGGTTATTGATTCAGTGTGATTTTGTCTCATTTGAAGCATAAATTCTGTGAATATTGGACTTCCAACCTAGGCTTTGCACTCAGGGGAACCATATTTGAAGAAACTTCATATTGACAACCTATTTTGTTACTAGAGGCCCCAGGGTTGAATTTCTTTTCAGCATAATTGTGTGAAACTCTTTATTAATTCTCCAAATGGATGTCTTTTGGGATAAATTTGAGAAAGTGTTGAAAAAATGATGAAAATTTCCTATTCTATCTTTCAATATATTTGACACTTTGTATCATAGATAATTTTTGATAATTGTTCTTTTTTATGAAGGCTGTAGATCAAACTATTACTTAAGGATTTGGTAGATATGGGTTGGAGTGGTGACTTAGAGGTTACACTGCTTGCCTGGCATCCGCAAGTACACAGGTTTGAATCCCAGCACCATGTACACAAGTAAGTATCAGAAGAACAAAAGACCCACATACACACGCACAAAAGCTAAATAAAATTGATTCTCTCTCACTGTCCCTCTCTCTAAAAAATACCAATATGGTAGATAAATGTACCTCATTTGGCTCATGTGAATACTGATTTGACATATAGTTTATTATGATAAAAATAGGAAAAGCAGTTTCCCTTTGATGGATGTCTGGTCTAAGGAGCTTTTCCTGTAATATTGCAAACATGAACAAATCTTGTG
Source organism: Aplodontia rufa (assembly GCA_004027875.1). Taxonomy (NCBI): domain Eukaryota; kingdom Metazoa; phylum Chordata; class Mammalia; order Rodentia; family Aplodontiidae; genus Aplodontia; species Aplodontia rufa. The sequence continues at coordinate 2,104 of PVKS010030850.1, forward strand.
TTTTGATTTCCTTCTGTCACAACCAATCCCAACCCCATCCAGCATCTTCTTACAAACTCTGAGTAAATATTCTCAGCCTAGTGCCCTTCTTTAACTTTCTTCAGAATTACTGCATTGATCTGATTGGAAAACATGTATTTGAAATGCACAGTCATTTGGTTTGGATATTCCTTTTATCCTAGGAAACTTAATTCTTTGTGGAAATTGGGAAGAGAGAAAACGGTAACAATGAAAATTACCAGAATATCTTAAAGATGAGTTTTAACCAAATCTCTTGAAGCCCTGGTCATTATTTTTCTAAAACTCCTGTTCTGTGTAAAGGCAAAGTTTCTAACCCTTTTTACTTCATTTCTGCAGTTAATGAGGACTAGGTCAATAAATGGAAAAATATCCAACAGAGAAGAATAATAGAGAATACTTTCATTCAAAGCCTTGAATTTTTTATAAACTTAACAACCAGCTCCTAAAATTATTACCTTTACCAATTCACCACTGGAACTTTTCTCTGATTCAAAATGTTGTCTTTTCTCCCATTTTTATAGTTACTATAATGCCAAGTAAGCAATAGCAAGTTTTCTTGTTTGTCTATGCATTCCATTTTTTTCCTGCCAAATAGATTGCATGTTTCATAAACTGTCACACAATAAAAATGATAAATTCCAAAGATTTACTAACTTGGGAGTAAGTTTTCATCTTCATCTATGATTTGAATATGTTATTACTATCAATGTCATCTTTTTAAGTCATTATTCTGATAACTTGAGTTGTTCCTGCCATCACAATGGAATGTTATTGCTCTTTGGTTTATTGTACATGCTATAATGGTTCATAGTCAAATTTTAAAATCTTAGATGAAATCCTTTTTAGTTTATGTGTTTGGGTGAATTAGCCCAGTTTCTCCTGTGAATAATCAAAGCCTATCAGTAAGTAATTAAAAGAGCAGATCTTTCATTTTTTAGTCTGCATTATTTTGTGGTATCCTAAATATTAAATAAATGAGAATATAATTTTAGATATGGTAAGTGATCTCGATAAAGAAACCATCCACAATGGATGAAGAGAGATAGCCAGTTTTAAGAGTTAGAGAAAACTGATTCCTGATAGCATTACAGTGAGGTCTAATAAAATAACATGAGGCTCTACTGAGAAATTATTATGATTTACTTGTTGATAGCAAAAAGACCTGTGTTGCTAGTATGAATAAAAAGGAGAAAGAGAAGAAACATGCTTAGAAATTAAAGCAGGAACTAGGGCATTTAATTAGGGTTTTGTACAATGGATGTGTATGATCCACAGAAACAATTGGACATTTAAATAGAAATTATTTTTTCATTTTTATTCTTTTGGTTACACATGAGAATAGAATATACAATGACATAATTATAAAATCATGGGGTATAACTTGTTCTAATTCAGTCTCCAGCGTTTTCCCTTCCCTTTCCTTCCTCCTACTCCTTGTTTTCTTCTGTCCACTCTAATGATCTATTATTTACTGATAGTTTTTTAAAATTAGTGCCTTAATATACATGATGGTGAGATTCACTATATATATACTAATATACATGGTGGTGAGATTCGCTATATATATGCACAGAAAAGTTAGGTCTGATTCATTCCAGGAACTTTCCCTAATCATCCCTCCTCCCTCCCTTTCTTTCCCATTTGTCTAGTCCTCTAAAATCTTCCTTATTTTGGATTAGTTTCAACATATCCAGCAAAATATTTGACCTTTGATTTTTTAACACTGGCTTATTTTACTTAGCATGATATCCTTCAGTTCCATTCATTAACTAGCAAATGACATAAAATCATTCTTCTTTATGGCTAATACTCTCTTGTGTATGTATACAACATTTCTTTATCGATTCATCTCTTCAAGGGCATGTTAGTTGGCTCCACAGTGTAGCTATTGTGCATTGTGCTACTGTCAACACTGATGTGGCTGCATCACTGTAGTGTGCTGATTTAAAATCCTTTGACTATATATTGAGGAGTGAGATAGCTGAGTCAAATGATGGTTCCATTCCTAGCATTTTAAGGAATCTCCAAATTGCTTTCCACAGTGGTTGCACCAATTTGCAGTCCTATTAACAATGTATAAGTGTACCCTTTCCCCCACATTCTCGTCAACATTTCATTGTTGTTCATATTTTGGTAATTGCCATTCTGACTGGAGTTAGATGAAATCTCGGTGTAGTTTTAATTTGTATTTCTCTAATTGTTAGACATGTTGAACATTTTTTCATATGTCTACATATGTATATCATTCAATTTTCCTCTTTTGAAAAGCATCCTTCAGTTCTTTGAATTTTTTGTGTTAAGTTTTCTGAGTTCTTTGCAGATCCTAGATATTAATGCCCTATCTGCCAAGCACTTGGTAAATATTTTTTTTCCCATTCTGTAGGTTCTCTCTTCATGTTCTTAATTGTTTTCTTTGCTGTGAGGAAGCTTTTGAATTTGGTGGCATTTCACTTATTGATTTTAAATTTTACTCTTGTATGTTAATGGTCTTGTCAAGGAAGTCAGTTACTGAGCGAATGGGTTGGAGTGTTGGGCCTACATTTTCTTCTAGTAGGTACAGGAGTTCTGGTCTAATTCCACAGATTTATTGCAATTCCCCAAAATTCCAATGATGTTCATCACAGAATTAGAAAAGGCAGACATGAAATTCATTTGGAAGAATAAGAGGAACTGGAGTGGTAGGTCAGTGATTGGAGCACTTGCCTGGCATGTATGAGGACCCAGGTTTGAACACCAGTACCACATACAAAAATATGTTTCAGAGAAACAAAAGCCACATGAAAAAATAAAAAAAGGATTCCCTTTCTCTCTCTCTCTCTCTCTCCTCTCTCTCTCTCATTCTCTCCCTGTTTCTGACCTAAAATATATATTTTTTTAAAAAGAAAAGAATATATATGTGTGTATGTGTATATATATATTTTTTAAAAGAAAAGAATAAGAGACCCAGAATAGTCAAACCAAGGAAAGCAAAGCAGGAGGCATGGTAATAACAGATGTCAAATTATAGTACAGAGTTATAGTAACAAAAACAGCATGGTACTGGCACCAAAACAGGCATGAAGATGAATGAAATAGAAGACACAAAGACAAAACCACATAAATACAGTTATATCATACTAGACAAAGGTGCCATAAACATAGGAGAAAAGACAGCCTCTAACAAATGGTGCTGGAAAATCTGGAGATCCATATGTAGTAGATTGAGATTTAAACCCTATCTCTCACCCTGCGCAAAATTCAACACAAAAGGAAGAAATTCAGAGGCAGGTTCTTAGTTTTCACATTCTGTGTTAAGGACTGGTACAGAGAAAAATGCTATAAATAAAATATTTAGGATATAAGTAACTAAAAAGAGGGGTAAACTTTTTAATGTTTAAGAATTATTTCATGCAAGTTGACTCCCAACCCTGCTTGCTTTTTATTTTTGTTTTTTTCTTAAACAAGAAAAGTGAATAAAACTCTTGAGATTGCATTACTTGCAGGTTCCAAATTCAATGTACTTTGCATTTTCAGTTTATAAGAACTACAAAGTAAACTGAAATTTACAGTAGGGAAATTAGTTTTAGGACATAAAGTCGTGTGGTTCCACTCTCCTCAAAACACCTCATAATTCTAAGTAGTCTAGCCTTCTAAGAACATGTTTTCAATGTTCATTTTTGCTGTTTTTCTAATGTCTCATATATATATATATATTCAGATTTTTCTACTAATGCATCTGAGGCACTGAATTTTAATTGCTCATTTTAAACATATTTTGTGGAGGTTTGACTAGTTAGAATAGAATGAATGGTTAGAATAGAATCAATCTTGAATTTTAGGTTCATAATTGTGCTCATGTCAGAAATACACATTTTATAAGTTACATCTCTGAGAACTTTGCCTTAACCTACACCAATGTGGTAGTCTTGAACGTAAAGAATTTAACTGAATACTGAAAACAGGTTCTAAATTGGTCATCTCATAGCTTGTACATGGATTTCTATTGTCATTAGACAAATGTATTTCTCTCTATTCCCATCCCCCCTAATCTTGTTCCATTTTTCTCATGATATTTAACACATTATATTATACACCTAATGTAATACTGTTGTGGGTCAATAAGGATTTTTGTAGCCTGAATTAACCAATATAGTTCAAGCCCCACTGAGTATTTTATTACATGATATACACACAATAACAAGAAGAGGGTCTTGATATAGTAGTTGCCTAATAGATTTGAGTACAATAAAAATGAGCCCATGTATAAAATTATTGCTTAAGTTTCAAATAATACTAAAAATGAAGATAAGCTCTGGAAATCAATAGCTTATTATGTTAAAATGTCTCTTATACAGCATATAAGATTTGTTCTCTGCACTAGGTAATTGATAATAGATTCTATATCGTGGACATATAAAAAAATACATGAACTGATATTCATACATTAAAGTTGTTCTTTTTTTAATTTTAAATTTTATTTTTGAACAACCATACAAATTTTTAACAAAATAATATAAAATGTATATAGTTTCTGGATACTAGATTTACCCCCAGGAGTGCCCCTACCAATTTCCCACCTATATCCCTCCCTTCGCTTACCCACAATATCTCTAAAAAAATATTGGGCTGTATAACATTACACCTTATCTGGATTTAACACATCATAATAGACCACCGTTCTGAATGGCCAGGGTCTAGTTCCAACCTCCACAGATGAGTGGAGACATTCCACCCTTGGTTCTCTGGGTTAAGCTGAATTTACTAAGCATAATTTCTTCCATAGCCATCCATGTACCTTCAAAGGCTGCAATATCATTGTTTCCAATTGCTGTGTAAAATTCCATGGTATATATGTACCACAGTTTTTGGATCTATTCATCCAGTGAGGGACATCTGGGTTGTTTCCATAGCCTAGCAATAGTCAATTGTGCTGCTATGAACGTAGATATTTCTGTGTCACTATAATGTGATGATTCTAAATCCCCTGGAAAGATTCCCAGGAATGGAATAGCAGGGTCATATGGTGGGTTCATCCCTAGTGTTTTGAGGTTCTCCACACTGCTTTCCAGAGGGGCTGTACCAGTCTGCAGCTCCACCAACAGTGTGTTAGTGTGCCTATCTCTCCACAGCCCCTCCAGCATCTGTTACTGTTTATTTTCTTCATCTTTGCCATTCTGACTGACTTAAGGTGATATCTTAATGTGGTTTTCATTTGCATTTTTCTGATTACTAATGATTTAGAGCACTTTCTCATGTATTCATTGGCTTGATCAATGTCCTCTGGTGAGAAGTTTCTATTTAGCTCTTTGGGCCATTTATTCATTGGGATGTTTGGGTTTTTGTAGTTGAGATTTTTGAGGATTTTGTAGATTCTGGATAGGAGACCCCTGTCAGAAGAATCATAGCCCATGATTCTCTCCATTTCTATAGGAAACCTCTTGATTCTTATGATTGTTTCCTTGGCAGTGCAAAAGCTTTTTAGCTTTATGGCATCCCATTCACTGATTTTTGACTTTACTTCCTTCACTTGAGGAGACATGTTGAGAAAGTCTTTGCTTACTCCCAAATGCTGAAGTGTTGGACCTACTTTGTCTTCTATCAGTTGCAAGGTAGCTGGTTTAATTCCTAGCTCCTTGATCCATTTTGATTTGATTCTTGTGCAAGGAGAAAGATATGGGTCTAATTTCAACTTTCTGCAAGTGGCTGTCCAGTTTGTCCAGCACCATTTGTTGAAGAGGCTGACATTCCTCCATGTAATATTTCATGCCCCTTTGTCAAAAATCAAATGTTTAAAAATTTGAGTGTTTGTTTCAGAGTCTTCTATTCTATTCCATTGGTCTTCTTTCCTATCTTGATACCAGTACCATGCTGTCTTTGTTACTAGGGCTCTATAGTATAGTTTTAAATCTGGTATGGCAAAACCACCTGTTTCAACTTTCTTGTTTAGTAGTGTTTTGGCAATTTTAGCTTTCTTATTGTTCCAAATGAATTTGAGAATTGTTTTTTCTATGTCTGTAAAGAACGACATAGGTATCTTTATAGGGATAGCATTAAATCTATGTAAAGCTTTCGATAGAATGGCCATTTTTATTATATTAATTCTGCCTAAGCAAGAGCATGGGATATCTTTCCATCTTCTTAGGTCATCTTGAATATCATTCTTCAATGACCGATAGTTTTTGTTGTAGAGATCTTTGATTTCCCTTGTAAGGTTAATTCCCAAGTATTTTATTTTTTTCGAAGCTATTTTGAAAGGGACTGATTTCCTGACTATTATTATTAGTGTATAGGAAAGCTATTTATTTATGGGTGTTAATCCTGTATCCTGCCACTTTGCTAAATCTATTTATGAATTCAAGCGGTTTACTGATGCAGTTTTTTGGATCTTCCAGATACAGGATTATTCATCAGCAAAAAGAGAGAGTTTGACTTCCTCTCTTCCTATTTTTATTCCTTTGATTTCTTTCTCTTGCCTAATTGCTCCAGCTAGGATTTCAAGAACAACGTTGAATAAAAGTGGTGAGAGCGGACAGCCTTGTCTTGTTCACGATTTTAGTGGAAATGCTTTCAGCTTTTCTCCATTTAGTATTATACTAGCTGAGGGTTTAGCACATATAGCCTTTACAAAGTTCAGAAATGGTCCTTTGAACCCCATCTTCTCTAGAATTTTGAACATAAAAGGGTGCTGGATTTTATCACAGGCCTTTTCTGTATCCTTTGAGATGATCATATGGTTTTTGTCCTGGATTCTGTTTAAGTGGTGAATTACATTAATTGTTGGTGTATGTTGAACCACCCCTACAATCCTGGGATGAAGCCCACTTGATCATGATGAATTATTTTCTTGATAAGTTTTTGAATACGGTTTGCTAGAACTTTATTAAGGATTTTTGCATCCAAGTTCATCAGGGATATTGGTCTGTAGTTTTCTTTTCTTGATGTATCCTTTTCAGGTTTTGGTATCAGAATTATGGTTGCTTCATATAAAGTGGATGGGAGCATTCCTTCCTTTTCAATTTCTTGGAATAACTTAATAAGGAGAGCTGTTAATTCCTCCTCAAAAGTGTGGTAAAAATCATCGGAGAAGCCATCAGGTCCTGGGCTTTTCTTCTTTGGTAGACTTTTAATTGCAATATGGATTTCAGTGCCTGTGATTGGGCTATTTAGGAATTCAGTATCCTCCTGATTCAATTTAGGTATGTTGTATGTGTCAAGAAATTTATCCATTTCTTACAAGTTATCGAATTTGGAGGAGTATAGGTTTTCAAAATACGATCTCATAATTTGTTGGATTTCCATGGGGTTGGTGGTGATCAATCTGTTATCATTGGAGATTTTATTGATTTGCTTCATTTCTTTCCTTCTTTTGGTTAAATTCACTAGGAGCCTATCTATCTTGTTTATTTTTTCAAAGTACCAGTTCTTTGTTTCATCAATTCTTTTTATTGTTTTTTTGTTTTCAATTTCATTGATTTCAGCTCTGATCTTGATTATTTCCTGTCTTCTGCTGGCTTTGGGGTTAGATTGTTCTTCCTTTTGGAGGGCTTTGAGATGAAGCGTAAACTTCTTCATTTGGAATCTCTCTTCATTTTTAATGTGGGCACTCAGTGCTATGAATTTTCCCCTTAGGAAAGCTTTCATGCTGTCCCAGAGGTTTCGATATGTTGTGTCTTCATTTTCATTCTCTTCCAAGAATTTTTTGATTACTTCTCTCATGTTCTTGGATCCATTCTTCATTTAATAGGGTATTATTCAATCTCCATGAATATGTGTGTTTTCTGATATGATTATTGCTGTTGATTGCTAGTGTCATAGCATTGTGGTCTGAAAGGACACACACGATGATGTCTACTTTTTTATATTTGCTGAGATTATCTTTATGAACCAGAGTATGATCTATTTTGGAAAAAGATCCACGTGCTGCAGAGAAGAAGGTGTATTCTGCTAACTTGGGATGGAAAATTCTATATATGTCTATTAAGTCCATTTGGTTTATGGAGTTATTTAGGCTGGAGATTTCTTTATTGATTTTTTGTTTTGATGATCTGTCTAATGGTGACAGTGGAGTGTTGAAGTCTCCCAGTATTATAGTGTTGTGGATCCACGAGTGGTTTGATGTCATGCAGTAATTTCTTCACGTAGTTGGGTGCATTGTTGTTTGGAGAGTAAATATTAACTATGGTTATTTCTTCCTGTTGAAGGATTCCTTTTAGTATTAAGTAGTGGCCTTCTTTATCTCTTTTGATTGATTTGTGTTTGAAATTTACTTTGTCGGATATAAGTATAGCGACACCGGCTTGTTTTCTTGGTCCATAAGCATGGTAGATTGTTTTCCATCCTTTCACCTTTAATCTGTGGAAGTATTTGCCTGTTAGGCGAGTTTCTTGTAAGCAGCATTTGGTTGGATTTTGTTTTTTGATCCAGTCTGCAAGTCTGTGTCTTTTGAGTGGTGCATTTAGACCATTCATATTCAGTGTTAAGATAGAAGTGTGTAATTGATTCGTATTTATTGTGTCTTATTTAGCTAGTTCTGTGGTTGCCTTGGTTAGTTCTTGCTGGGTGATACTTTCACTGAATTTCTTCAGTTTGTGGGTTTTGGGTATCAATTGCTTGCTCTTCTGTCTGGAATGTTTCCTTGAGAATTCTTTGTAGGGCAGGTTTTCTGTTGACAAATTCTGCCAGTTTTGTTTTATCATGGAAAGGTTTTATTTCTCCATCAAATTTGAAGCTGAGTTTTGCTGGGTATAGAATTCTAGGCTGCATGTTGTGGTCATTTAGATGTTGAAAGATATTATTCCAAGACCTTCTTGCTTCCAGCGTTTGGGTTGAAAAGTCACAGACAATTCTTATTGGCTTGCCTCTGAATGTGATTTGGCGTTTCTCCCTTGCTGCTTTTAATATAGTTTCCTTGATATCCATTTTGAATATGATATGTCTTGGTGAATTTCTCTTGATTAGGCCTATTGGGTGTCCTGTAAGCTTCCTGGGTGAGCATGTCAGATTCTATTTTTGTGTGGGAAAAGTTTTGTTTCATGATCTCTTTGAGAATATTCCTCATACCATTGATGTGTATCTCAATTTCTTCCTGTATTCCAATTACTCTCAGATTGTTCCTTCTCATTTCATCCCAGACATTCTTGAAATACTGGTCATGATCTCTTAATTGTTTTTCTTTGTTGGTGTTGGTGAGCTCTAGCTTGATCAACCTGTCTTCATTATCAGAAGTTCTTTCTTCAATAGCAGAGGTTGTATTTTCTACTGAAGTTAGTCTATCATTGAATTCTTGTATGGTCCCTCTCATGTCATTGACTGCAGATTTGAGGTCTGTAACTTCCTTTTTGAGAGAATCTATTTCTTTAATGATCGAGTCTTTTAATTCTTGAGTTTTCTCAGTTATTCCTTCATTATCTCTTCTTTTATGTCATTGTTCCTTTTTGTTATCAGCTCATTGATATATTGTTCTAGATTTTCAACCCAATCCCTGGCCATAGGCCCCTTACCAGGGGAGTTTTGTGATCGATATGAACCTCTTCAAATTTGATTCCTCATGTCTGAAGAGATTCATCTCTCTTATTTGCCAGGTGAACCCTCAAAAATCTGGAAATGAACTGGGGATTTTCCGTCCAGATTCAGAGCTGCTGGGGGAAGGCACCTGTCTTCAAGTCGCCATCTTGCAGTCTCCCTCTAAAGTTGTTCTTGAATCATGTAAAACTTTGTTCAGTCATTCTTTCATGGATAATAGACAATCCTTTATGAAACCTTTCATATAAATAAGGTAAATTGTAGACAGTATTAAAATAACCAAAATACTAATGTAAGCTCCACCAGATTAGTAATGGAATGGCCTATGTGGCTAAAATCCTGAAACTCTATGTTATTAATACTTGTAATTTCTTCCAAAATACCCCAACTTATTTAAGTGAATTGCTTGAACATTGTGTGAGGCCGTGTGTTTGTGTGTGTGTTTGGTTTGGAGATTTTTTTGCAAGCTCAATAATAATGTATACTTTTCACAGTTTTTCTAGCAATTGTCTATGTTATAGAAGTAATGACTCTTGGTCTACATGCTCTTCTCATGAGACTACACAGGTATTCTGTTAATCCATATTAGCTACAAAAATCAGAGCAGAGAATTGGTATTCAATATATGTTTACTGTAACAGACAAGGTAAAATTTCTAAGCATTCTCATTAACTTTTTGTAGAATATTCCCCTCTCCTAATTCCTCTATCCCACTGCTGCTTTTTCTTTTCTGATGTTTAGTACCCATTCTTCCCCTCACTGTTTTACCATTTCCATTAAAGAGGAAAACATAATTTAATTTTGAATATTGTTCAACAAAGCATAGAGCACTGTTTATATTTCATAGATCATAAAAAGTTAGAAAGCAAATAGAGAAAAATGAATACATGGACTATTTCCACTGTATTTTCTAGTATTTTGTTACTATTTGTCCACATATTGCACAAATTAGGGCTTTTATATTATTTTTATTGTTTATGAGGCTATGCACTTGTTTCTATTGACAATATTACATATGACCCCTAAAATTTTGTGTCCACTACTCCATTAAGCAAAATTATATCCTAATGAGAGAGTAGTGGTTTTCATATATATTAAATAATACGTGAATGAATAGATGTGGTAGTAATATCTAAATACCAATAAATAGTACTGCATATGGATCAGGCTCAAGTTACATTATTATTATGTATGCATATATGAATGTGTAACAATGGATTCCTTCAAAATGTAAGATCATGCTGAACTAATAACAAAAAATGGTAGCCTAGAAAGTGACTATATTTTGAAAAGTCTTGTGAAGTACGTACCATCATCATTTTCAAATGAAGAATGGAGATCTGAGAGTGACTATAAATAACCTGGCTACATAATTGAAAATTGTGGTGGCATAATTCCTTTCATATCTCTAAAATCTCTCATTTAAAATATTGATTATTAGATTAGGAAATATTAATTTAATATTTGATTAGTGCTTGTAACCAGTTCATCCTCAATAATATTTTATGGTATTATCTAGGTATGTACTCATTTTGTAAGTCCTTTAATATCAATGGATATTGTTTTTCATTTAATGTCTAATCCCACAGGGGGTCAGAGAATATCCCAGGGTCCCTTCTTTGTTCTTCTTTTTTGATTGGTTCAACATCATCTTACATAATGAAGGGATTCATTGCTTTACTTTCATACTTGCATACATAATGACAGAGTAGCTTAAAGCCAATCCTTGTCCAGGATATCCCCCACTTCCTCCATTCCCTGATCTCATGTCTCCTCTGTAACTCCCTCATGTTAAATAGGTGTAAAAGACCATATTCATGTATTTTAATCATTGTAATTGCAGATTTATATGCCTAACTGGGTATATTTGGACTTCTCATGGGCGTCAAGTGTACTCTACCTTATTTTTTTTTTAATTTTTTATTTTGAGCAACCTTACAAGATTTTAACAAAATAATATGAAATGTGTATAAAATATGCATATATTCTGGATTTTGCAATTATCCCCAGGAGTGCCCCCCAATTACCCTCCCTTATCCCTCCCTTCCCCTTCCCATTATAACTCTAAAAAAAGTATTAGATTGTAAAGCATTACATCTTATCTGGATTTAACTCATGCTACTAGACCAACCTTATTGAACACCACCTTTTCCCTTCCTGCTCCTTCCTCCCAGGGTCACTTCTATGGGGAGAACTGAAGGAGAGAAGTGTGAAATTCTTTTTTATTTATTTATTTTTTTAAGAGAGAGGGACAGTGAGAGAGAAATAATTTTTTATTGAGTTTTTCACATGGCCTTTGTTGCTGTGACACTCAGTTGTGTATGTGGGTGCTGGGATTTGAACTCATGTACTCATACACGCTGAACAAGTGCCCTAGCTGCCGAGCCACCGCTCCAGTCTCGAGTGTGAAATTCTTGAAAAAAAAATTTTTTTTTTACTTGTCATACTCTATTTTTGTATGGAAAGTATGCACTAATTTCTATGCACTTTGACGTGATTATAACTGACTGGTTCTCATTAATTATTAAAGTTGTATATACATTCTTTCCTGATGTCTAATATGTAGTTTCGTTTCTACTTTGAAACTTTTCACTATTTATAACCATATTGTTTGTTGGAACAATGTAATGCTAATTAGTGTTGGTTTTCTTTGGACTTTGAAACACTTAATTATACTTGAAAGAGAAGACAATGGTTAACAAAGTGATCTTTATTTCTACTTCTAGTACCTCAGAAATTAAAAACCACACATGATGAAAAATATTTATAGACTTTATCGAAGAGGAGGTATCAATAGCACAGAAACGCATGAAAAGCTGATCAACATCATTAGTCTTCAAAACCAAAATTAAATATCACTATACATTATTAGAATGGCCAAAATAAAGAGTAAAAGGAAAAAAAAAAGACAGTGTCAAGTGTTGATTAGGATTCAGAGCAGTTATAATTCTTACACCTAAGTTTTTGTCCAGGAGATATACGTCAACATGAAAGCATGTATAAACATGCATATCACTTTTATTCATAATTAATTGTTCCATGCATAAAATTATCTGAAACCCTTAAGCTGCTTAATTGATACCCAAATTGCCATCCATCTATGCATCTGAATATTATTAAGCAATAAAAATGGAACATTGAACAGTATGGATTAATCCTAAAAGTATTATCGGTTTCATTTTCTTTTTTTTTCAATTCTGTACTGAACCCAGGGCTATGCATATGTTATAAGTGTTCTAATGATGAGTTGCACTTCCATCCCATAAAAGTATTAGGCTAAGGAAAGAAGCCAGAATTGAAAAGCAGTATGCCTTATGATTCCTTTTATATGACACTTGTAGAAGATAGAATTATAGGGTCATAAATTAAATCGGTGATCACAGACACTTGAGGGAAGGAACCCAACTATAAGGACATGCAAAGCTTTCAAAGGTACTGCAATGTTCTGTAACAGGATTGAGGTGGCTTTTGCATGAATATGTGTATTTGACAAAACTCACACCTTTGCACACCTAAAAAGGGGTGTATGACATGAAAATTAGACCACAAAAAATGTGATTTTAATATACCATTTTATTTTTTAAATGTAAACATATTTTTAAACACATACCGTTTTATTTTTTTAAATGTAATTTGTGGGTTTAAAAATCGTCAAGTATATTGTAAGAGTATATTTTGGATTGAAGCAACCAAATTTACTTTGGATTGCTGAAAGATATGTAAGCTTCACATAACCAATCACAGAAAAAAAAAACTTTCTAACAACAGTATTAGTATAGGGTCTATAGGAATTAGAAAACAAACAAAATACCTGCTTTTTTAATCATAAAATCTTGGAGGGGCTGGAGTGGTGGCTCAGTGGTTACGGCGCTTGCCTGGCATGCGCAAGTAATAGGGTTCGAACCCCAGCACCCACGTACACAACTAAGTGTCAGAGCAATGAAGGCCATGAGAAAAACTCAATAAAAATTGATTCTGTCTCTCCCTCTCTCACTGTCCTTTCTAGAGGAAAGAAGTTGGAAAAATAAATTTAAAATATGAGACTAAAGTCTTGAAACCTTAACTTATCCCACTCCCTTTGGAAAGCCATGCTTGGAAAACTCAGATGAAATTGCAAGAGTTGGGCCCAGAAGTTTATAACAAATTTATAAACAGCATGTCTTTCAGGTGTTTCTGTGGCCTCAAGGCATCCGTTGAGTGTTGGTTTTTCTCCTGTGCGTATCTTTTGGCTCTATTATATGCCATTCTGAGGGAAAAATTAGAGCCATCTTTCCTTTTGCTTCTAAGATGTTCCTTTTGCAATAATTTGTCCTTTCTGAATGATGACATTCATTAACCTCCTCAGCTTCAGTGGTGGTGGATGTAATCAGTTTTTATTTGGCATTATCTTTTCATGGCTCTATAAAAAAAAACACAAGAAAAAGAAATCTATTTTCATTTCACTGATTTTATTAAGCACGTTCGTGATAGACAAAAGCTAAAGGTTTTTACTTAGAATACAAGTAAGCAGTTTTTTGAAGAAGTGTGTTCCAGAATCCTATCCTGAGTGTCCATCTTAGCTACATTGGGTGTGGAAAGTAAATGAAACATGAGCAAATGAAGTATTTTCCATGTTGGGAATGATGCTGACTGTATATATGATAACTTCAAATAAAGTCAATAACTTGGGTGATTTGCTGCAGGAGCAATCTCAGAAAGCATGTGCTCATCACTGAGCACTTCTAAATGATTGTGAATGATTCCCAACATATATCTTGTGATGAAATGAAGTAAGCTTTGCTGAAGCACCTAAGCCAAAATGTTCCCAATACCTTCTGGGAACAAGATGTGTAGATGAAATATTCTATTGCCATTAGTGCTAAATAAAAGTAAATTTTCCTATATACATAAATATCAGAAGAATTACAGTGTGTATTTCAAGAGGGTACTATATCGAGTGGTTATGAAAATCAAAACTGAAAACCTCTGCCTGGGTTTAAATTCTCACTCTGAAATTCATAAGTTCTAGGATCTTGAGCTTGTTATTCATTTAATCTCTATGTTGTAAATTTCTCATCAATAAAAAGGAAATTATAGTAACACCTACACTTCATACATTTGTTATCATTATGAATCAAGTTAAAAATCTTGTTACTTCAGACACTGCTTGGCACAGAGTAAGCATTATCTCAATAATAAATAAAATGGTGTGCAAATGAGAATTTTGTTTGAAGAAATATTTCTTGTCTAAATACCTTATATTCAGATAGGACAAATAAGACATTCTGTCTTTTTCAAATCGTCACTGTGACCTGGGTAGTTTATCTTGACTACAAAATTATATTTATTATTAATCACCCACAATAACTATAAAATTATATTTATTAATCACCCACAATAATTATGCCTATCAGTTTCTGAGGTTGGTGAAAAAAATGCCACTCTGGAAAAATTTTATATATTTTATTTGTAATTCAATGATCAAATATTTCTGAGTCAACTTTTTTGTGTATGATATTGTGCTAGGGGATATAGGGACTATAAAAAGAGACCTACTTGCAGATTTTAAGGAGGTGTTTATACAATATGCTGAATGACTAATGTAAAATGGAAAGTACTTCCATCTGAAAAGTTGGAAAGGACTGAGACTTTAATAACACTTCCTCATTGCTTGAAAAAATATAAGAAAACCAACTCTCATAAAATAAGCATTATTATTGATGTGAAATAAGCATTATTATTATTTCTCTTGAACTTTGTAAGCATAGCGAATCCGAAATTTTAAGTCACAGAGCTCTTCATAGTTGGCAGAACCCAGGCAAAGCCATGCTCAGACTGATCTGATTCCAAAGTTAGTACATTTTTGCCTGCTTTATACAGAAAAGTAAAACAGATAAAATGAATTTGAGCCTTTGTTATTGATAGTCATTTGTTTTAACCTCTGTTATGCCTGATTTATTGATCCTCAGTGATTACAGTGATTGTGTCATTCCATTTTCTGTAGCTAGAGCAGAATATCAGAAACTGGGTGAAGTATAATCAACGCAGGTGTTTGTGCTTCATGGTTTTGGAGGCTGCGATGTCTAAGATTGAGGGGCTGCATCTGCTGAGAACCTTCTTGCTGTGTCAGAACATGGTAGAAGGACAAGGAGTACTTATGAGGCAGAGGTTAGGAAGAAGAGGAAAGAGCTCACTTTTATAAAGAATCGGTCCTACAATAACTAACCCAGTCCTCCCTCTTATAGTAATCCATTCCTGAAGGTGGAACTGTCATGACTTAATCAACTCTTATAGGACCCATCTCTTAAAATTACCATGGCACTGAAATTTCAATGTGAGTTTCAAATCATAGAAGTAAGACTCTCTTTAGTAAATGAATTTATTATATGAAACTATGATATGATTAATGATCTGACTCAATTTTCAATGACAACACAAGGATTGAAATTAATTTTTTCTGATGGATTGTTATGGTAAAGTATCTTATTTCCCATAGATTCTGTTATTGGGTAGTTTATTTCCTCCAACAATGAAGTTTTATTGTAAAGCACCCACAATATGTAGTGTTCTATGTTGGACCTGTGTATCTATGTCATCAGGAGAAGTGGTTTGTGTTATGGGACAGCTATGTCAGGTCTCTTTATGATAATTCAGACTTTACATCTAGCCAAAGGGATTGCTATTTGTATAAGTTCTTAAATGAGGGGATAATATTCCCCTAGGTTGAAATGGTGAAGGAAGGCATTGCAGAAATTCAGTGAAGCACAGCAGGAAAATCCAGTTATTTTTATGGTGTGCACATGGGATAGATCTCTTATTTTTTCATTGTGAAACAGGCTCCATCATACCACCAGAGTCCTCTTTGCTAAGCACATGTTTCATCATATTTCTTTTTCATTAAAATAAAAGATGTCTTCCCATTGAATGTAGCTTAAAATCCACATTTTAGGGATGGTAACTAAGATAGCATGATTATCTGAAGGCTTAGAAAATTTTTGACCATATTAAACAAAAATTTGCATCAAGGTAACTTCTTAGAAGTCCTAGTTCTTGTGCATCTTTTTGTGTGGTGATAGTTATATCATCACCACCATCTTCACCATCACTAGTACCATCATTATAATATCATCATCATCGGTAACTATTGACTGAAAAGCTCTACTTTGCCAGATACAGTAATTAGAACTTTAAATAAATTCTACTATTTAATAGGCACCTAATTTTTAAGTGGGCTATCAAACTTTTTGTAAATGAGAAATTGATGCATATTGCAATTAAATAGTTGACTTGAGTCAAATCACTATTAGGTAGAAGATATTTTTTAAAAAATCATTATACACATGATCACTTGGACATGGTCATAGGAAGGACATTGAAACTAGAAATAGAAAACCTTTATTAAATTATTTATTAAATTTAACTTTAGCCTGGGTTCTTTCCAGCATCCTATAAAATCTGAGAAGCAATTTAATAACAAATCAGAACATCTTTGGGTTTGGGTTTTCCTTTGTACTCCTTCTGTTCTTTAAGGCCTTTTTCATAATAAGCATCTTCAATCACTTCCATCATTTCTTTGAGGATACTTTTTCTGGATTCTATAATCAGACCAGGGAACAAGCAATTGGGGTTATTATTTTCTTTAATCCTGACATTTTGCTTGCCTGAACTAGAGGACATTGGAGTTTTTGTTGAGATCAGTGCTAACAATGTCACATGGTTGGCTCGAATAAGCTTGTAGTGAAGTGAGCCCATCACATTGGATGCCAATGGACAAAAGTAGGGCTGGATGTAGAGACTAAAAATGAATTCTTCAACTAATAAGACCTTCAATTCTAATTGAATTTCCAGATGTTGTTTCTATCTATAAGACGTTTGTTATGTCATAGACTCCTGTATATGCTTACTCTCATTTTTGATATATTTACACCTGATACTGCTACCTAATTTAATATTTTAATGTGAAATTTTAAAAATCATAATTTATTATTGCCAACTATAAATGCTCAGTCTGTATTTACTTCTGTTTTAATCCTCACCAAAGTCACCAAGATGTAAAGAGAAATATCAGAAAAGTGGTCTCATTAGACACCTAGGCACCTTTAGTATGCATCCCTCTCAGCTTCCTGTTTCCTAAGAAAGGAAATCTAGGGCAGTTTCAGGACCAAAGGTGGCCTAGTCAACACTATGACATTTTCAGCTACACTGTCCAGAGAAGTAAGGGTGGTTGCAGAAGCAGCTGTCAAGATAATGTTTCTGGACTGTGCAAGTTCTACCTAGATTTCAGCTGAAATCTGTTTGTTAGCCTTAGGGCTGTGCAGTGACATTGACTACCAATAATAGGCTGATTTTTAGAGTGAAAATATATGAAACAGAACAATATAAAATAGGAAAAGATTGCAGAGAAACTCTGATTACAAACAAGGAAACTGGTGTTGAAACAAAAATGTGATAATTTATTAGGGTAGAACCACTGTCTTTCCAATTTGGAGGCTGGTATGGGTGATAATTTCCAGCATAGTCAAATATTTAAAACCTATCTCTTTGAACAACTTTTAATACATAACCCCAAATTTGGAGGCCTAATATCGAGTGTTTTCATCCACATGTGTTAAAAGTACATATTCTTATAAGCCAGGGCCATGAAATTTGATAATCTTCCTAAGTTTCAAATATCACAAACTGAGATTTGTTTTCCATGCTTCAAGTAACCTTGAAAGTTCCTGGCCATCTGTTAAATCATCACCCAACTCACTGTAGATGAGTTAAAAACTGACATCTACTATACCTAGGTAATATGCCATTATTTAGTGATCTTAGCTAAATCATATATCATAGCAATTTAAGTTTAAATGTCCTGCAGGTAAGAAACTAATTTCTAAGACTTTACTATTTTAACACTTGCTATTGAAGAAATAAAAACAAAAAGTTAAGAATACACAAATTTCTATAATCCTCTTTTGTTATGGTTATCATATGAGATTAATATTAAGACAAATTTATTAATTGCATATTATTCCTGCACTCGGTACACCACTGAATTATAAAACTCAGTTTGGCCACAGATTTTCAAGTAGACAATTTTACCAGCAGAAGTTCTAAGCTAAGCCTGACTTGAAGGTAAGTATAAAACAAATCTGAAAGGAAGGACGATGCTTTAAATTGTACTTCTCAGAGTTTAACGCTGTGTATGGAGACTGGGTTGTATTTGTGATTATATTGTAGATGAAGGTACTGGGTAAGGAAATGCCGTTGTGCTTTATCCAACAGATAACTGAACATAATTGGTTTGTTTCCTGTTGTAACAAGGGAGAACATGTACCATGAGTAACCACAGGTATCTCAGTGAGAGGGTGTGATGAAGAACTGATAGAGGACTTGGTTTAGTAATTCTAGGAAAACTGAGAAAATGAAGGTTTGCTTTGGATTAGTTATTGACGGAAACTGTAGGGCAATTCTATCTTTGACTATCTCAATAGATCTATCTATAGAATAGTCTAGAGCTACAACAAAGTTGTAATTAGTAAGAAGTAACAGTTATTCATTTAATAAGAAAGGGGACTGATTAGTGTTTTGTAGTTTTTATAGTGGCACTGTCTAGAGTGCATATTCTATGAGACTATTAATATCCAACAGGAGAACATACGGCTGAGCTGCAAATCAGGAAGGTGTAGAGTCACACTGAGACTGAGGCCTAGAGTCACATGTTTGAGATGTGGGCACTGCCTGTCTTTCCTTTCTCCATTACTCCCTTTCTTCCTTTTATATGTTTTATTCTTTTTTCTGAGAAGAAAAACATCTGGCCTTACACTCTTTGGGAATTTGTGTTACTACTGTTAAAATCTGACTAAAGATCAGCAGAGGTTCTAGGTCCCTGCTCACACCTGCACACCAAGAAGTGAGAACAAGATAGTCTCTGTCCTAATTCTGCCAGGTTTGCTAGATTTAATTTAGTAAATGAGCATAAAAATCATCATGTAATCTGCTCTTATAGAAACCTCTGTCCACTGCACTATAATCTGCTCTCGTGTCCAAAAGCTTTGTGTGCTTAGTCCCGAGAAACTGACGCTGCTTGCAGGAACTCCTGCCAGGTGGAATGCAAGGATGCAAGGCAGTGCTCAGGAAACTTTCCTGGCATAGGATCAGATGGTGAATACATCAGGTCTCGTGGGTCAGATGTCTCTGAGGCAGTTTTGAACCTTTGCCATTAAAGTTCCCAAAGCATCCGCAGAGAGTATGCAAACAAATTAGCTGTATGGCAATACAATTTTATTTGCAAAATAAGCAGAGGGTCAGTTTGGGTCTGTCAGCTGTAGTTTTCAGAACTTTTCTAAAGGCAAGAGCAGCTGATCTTCTGGCCATTACTGGCCAATTTCATCTGTGAAAAGAGATGACACAAAACCTAGCAAAACTCAGGGCTCTGGCACTAAGCTCTTTTCATTCAATCATTAAATCAGTAAACCCTAATCAGTGGCCTGCTTTCTGTTCCTGTGTAGAATTTTTTTTTCTTTTGAGAGAGAGAGAGAGAGAGTCCGTTTTATTAATTTTTTCTTATGGTTTTTATTTTTTCTGACACTTAGTTATATATGTGATGTTGGGGTTTGAACCCAAGTCCTTGCACATGCCAGGTAAGCACTCTATCTCTGAGCCCCCTCTCCAGCCCCTGTTAAAATCTGACTAAAGATCAGCAGAGGTTCTAGGTCCCTGCTCACACCCGCTCAGCAAAAAGTGAGAGCATGTAGTCTTTGTCTAGATTTGTATGAGATCTGCAAGATCTTCGTAACTGTCCTTTTAATGTAGATTCCCATTTAGGTGATTTCAACTGTCAATTAATCTAATGCTATTCACTCCTAGGCTTTATACAAACGCTAAGTTACACACACATGCTTCAAACTATTCACACCTAAATATTTTATATTAAATTTCTACTTACATGATGTTATCTGTTAGATGTTGGTTTTTAGGAGAGAAATTCATTCAGGTACCATTAGTATTTGTTAGACAGGGAATGTAAGGATGCATGTGGCGTTCATGGGGATTTTTATGACGCTCTTTGACTTTAGGGAGGTTAGAACAGGAACACTTCAGGATCTGGAACAGGAGTGGCCACTTTTTGATTTTCTTGGTTTAGTAAGATTTAATTCTGCACTTTCTCTACCCCCACTCTGTCCATCCTGTGTACATATTTTCTCCTTAATAACTTCATATTAACCGTAGAGTTTCCTTATTCACCTGTTTGACCCTGTGGATGCCTCTTTGTTTCCCAAGGCATGCCAATGCTTTTCCCACTGTCATACCTTTGGTTCTCTACACATTTCCCTTCCAGATTGTGCAAAGGAAGACGGATTGACGCGTCTCACTCCTACTGTGAAAGAGCATTTCTGTCTCCACTTTGCTTTGTTTTACTGCCTTTTTCTCTTTGGTGGAGGGGTATCTAATTGTCTAGTGCCTTTTTCATTGTAACTGTGTATTAGCATCACATGCATTAACATGTCAAACTTTGGTGATATGGATGAGTGAGTACGAAGAAGAAAGAATGAAGAGTTGGATCTCTGAAAGTGTGAGTAGGAAAGAAATGACTATAGTATTTTTTTTTTCCACTATTGGAGATTGAACTCAGGAGCACTCTGTCACTAAGCTATACCCTCAGCATTTTTTCTTTTCTTTTCTTTTGAGATAGAATCATGCTAAATTGATGAAGCTGATCTTAAACTTACAGTCCTCCAATCTGAGCCTCCTAAGTTGCATGGAGATGTTTTTTCCTTTAACATTGTTTAGTAGTAAAGAGAAAAGGCCACAAAGTCTTATTTACTGAGAATGTATGGATGGTGAGAAACCTTGCTTTGTGGATTTACATGTTCTGTAGGTTAATTTCTGTGGAGCCCTGTAAAGATGATATAATCCACAGGTATTTTTAGTTGAATAAATTGAGCTAAAGGAACATGGCTCTTTCAGTTTTTCAATTGTAGATTCATAAGGTTATCTGATGTCTATAGATTTTCTAAATTCTCTGCTAAGCTAGAAGCAGCAGGAATTTTTTTTTAATTTTTTATTTATTATTATTTTTTGAACAACCTTACAAGATTGTAACAAAATAATATGAAATGTGTATAAAATGTGTAAATATTCTGGATATTGCAATTATCTCCAGGAGTGCCCCCCCAATTACCCTCCCTTATCCCTCCCTTCCCTTTCCCTTTATAACTCTAAAAAAAGGTATTAGATTGTAAAGCATTACATCTTATCTGAATTTAACTCATGTTACTAGACCAACTTTCTCACTGTCCAGGGTCTAGTCCCCACCTCCACCTATGAGTGGAGACAATCGACCCTTAGATCTCTGGGTTAAGCTGATTTTACTCATCATGATCTCTTCCATAACCATCCATTTACCCTCAAAGGCTGCAA
>PVKS010030851.1:0-23997 GCA_004027875.1 Aplodontia rufa
ATGAATGGAATGGATCCAAAAACTGTGATATATATATATGTGTATATACACACACACATATATATATGTGTGTGTGTATATACACATATATATATATCACAGTTTTTGGATCCATTCCATTCATCCAGTGAGGGGCATCTGGGTTGGTTCCATAGTTTAGCTATTGTAAATTGAGCTTCTTTGAACATGGATTTTGCTGTGTTGCTATAATGTGCTGATTCTAACTCCTCTGGGAAAATACCCAGAAGAGGAATAGCTGAATCGTATGGTGGATCCATCCCCAAATTTTTTGAGGATTCTCCATACTGCTTTCCAGAGCTACAGTACTATTTTGTAGTCCCACCAACAGTGTGCTAGTGTTCCTATCTCCCCACAACCCCTGCCCCCAGCATCTGTTACTGTTTATATTCTTCATCTTTGCCAGTCTGACTGGCACAGTGAGGTGAAATCTTTTTTGTTTTTTAAGAGAGAGGGACAGTGAGAGAGAGAGAGAAAGATAGAATCAACTTTAATTTTTCATGTGGCTTTTGTTGCTCTAACACTTCATTGTGTATGTGGTCCTGGGGTTCAAACTCAGGTCCTTGCTCATGCCAGGCATGTGTGTGTGTGTGTGTGTGTTTTCTTAGACAGTAATAGAGAGAATCAACTCTTTTTAGCTTTTCATGTGGCTTCCATTGCTCCAAATTTCGTTGTGTACATGGGTTCGAACCCACATACTCATGCATGCTAAGCAAATGCTGTAACACCAAGCCACCACTCCAGCCCCCTTAATGTAGTTTTGATTTGCATTTTTCTAAATACTAGTGATTTAGAACACTCATGTATTCGTTGGCTTGGTCAATGTCCTCTGTTGAGAAGTTTCTGTTTACCTCTTTGACCCATTTATTGATTGGATTGTTTGTGTTTGTGGTTTTAATTTATTGAGTAGTTTGTAAATTTTGGATGTTAGTCCCCTGTCAGAGTAATCACAGGCCATGATTATCTCTCATTCTGTAGGTTGTCTCTTGATAATTTTGACCAATTCCTAGGCTGAGTAAAAGGTTTTTAGTTTAATGGCATACCACTCATTGATTTTTATTTACTGTTTATTCATTCAAGATAGTCTTACATATTGGAGGGAATCGTTGTTACATATTCATGCATAGGTGGATGTTGACAAAGTAAGTTAAGGCCAATCCTAGTCCAGAATCTCCCCACTTCGACCACTCCCCCTCCTATGTCTCCTCTACTTTACCCCCATGTTATGGATAGAAATAAGCATATACATGTGTGTTAATTTTTGGATTTTCTGATCTTCTCTGCCAGCCCGTGTATAGTTGATCTACTCATGGGAGTCAAGGGTTCCCCGTTGCATTGATAACCCAGTTGCATTGAGTTTAGTGGAAATGCTTTCTGCTTTTCTCCGTTTAGTATTATATTAGCTGAGGATTTGGCATATATGTCCTTTACAAAGTTCAGATAGGTTCCTCTGATTCCTATCTTCAGAGTTTTGATTGTAAATGGGTATTAGATTTTATCGAAGGCCTTTTCTACATCATTTAAGATAGATGATCATATGGTTTTTGTCCTTAATTCTGTTTAAGTTATTAATCACATTTATTGGTTTGCATATGTTGAACCAGGCTTGCATCCCTGGAATGAAGCCCACTTGATCATGGATGCCTGGTGGCACTGGCTGGCTTCCTGCCAGGGATGGGGGCTCATGAGGGCAGTGAGCTTTGTCTGCACTGCTCCCTGAACGATAACAAAGCTCCCACCCAAGGTAGGTGCTTCACATATATTTGTGCCATGAAGGAACCCAAGCAGCTCCTTCCTAGCTATGTCAGAGCCAGGACCCCCTCAGGGCACACCAGGGGTCCCTATTCTAGCTACCTGGAGATAAGGGCCCCTTACACATGCAATGCACAGCCTCTTTTACAAATGGGGAAATGGTCTTGCCCTAGGCCTCAGGAAAGTAAGGCCTACAGCAGCAAACTTCCTCTTGTGAGAGGGGATAGGCCTACAAGTGAAGCCCACAGCCCTGGGCAGCCTTCCACAGGCCAGGCCTGAGGAATCCTCTAAAGACCCAGATAGTGCACTCCTCTGAAAACCACAGTTTCCTCAGAGTTAACTCAAGTTCATAGGGATTTAGGACATTCCCTACACCAAGCTAGCAGATGGTCATGGGCCTAGGCTTGATTGAGGTATATGTACCTTTTCCCTATCATCTCCAGCATCTCCTGGGTGTAGGCCAGTGTTCAGTATGTGCTCGGAAATGCAGGAACTTGGGAGGTATTCCCCTTCTTCAAGACAGGCACCAGGCTAGTAAGGTGCTCCTCCAGTCCAGGTGCCTTGCTGTCTCCCTCAGCACTTGGCACTTGCACTGATGAAACTGTCATCTTTCCCCTAGGGTATGGGAACAAAGAGTGAACTTTCAACATGGAAAGAGGAACAAACTAAAAAATGGCCTGTTGACCCTCAGTCTTTGAAAAAGAGCACAAATCATTCTCCTGCATATTCCCATGGGGTATGAGACCCACAAACACACACACACACACACACACACACACACACACACACACAGGCACAAACACCTTCTGGGGAGTGTCTGAGGCTATCCAAGGGGTAATCAGAGTTATGGGCTAGCCTATGCTCAACTGCCATTGGCCGTGCTGTCTCACCTATGGGTACCTTAGGGAAAATTGCCAGAGTCATCAGGGTCAACCACTGACCCGGCACTGCCACACTCAAGAAGCACCCCTACCACCGATGGCTTTCCTTAGGTGTGAGCATCTATAAACTGGCAGACAGCAAGAACTCATGGCTGGGTCCTTGGTGACTTAACTCATGCACAGACCAGGGTTGTCTGTGGACTGTGGGTGACTGGCTACCATGGATCCAAGTTTTGTTTGTTCCATTATCAAGACTTCCTTGGGATCCCCTTATCTGAGCCCCTTGCTCACACAAAATGGTCCCAGAGACCCTCTGGGATGCTCACTTCTCCCTGATCCCAATGACATTTGCACAAGTGGACACTGTTGCACCAACAGCTCAGCTCAGGACAGGCCTGGGTATAGCCAGCTCCCCCGGTGTGGGAGACAGAGGGGGCTTCAGAACCATCCCCTCATTCTGGCCATGTGTGTGACACTGGATAAGTCTTTGTGCCTCCCGTGGCTTCCTGGGTCCTCCCTCATTTCCCAACATGTTCACCAGGGATTATTCTAGCATGTGCTATGGAGGTTGTCATCTGGTGTGTGAGCCCTTCCATACCCATATTTCCTGGAGACCCTCATGCTTGAGTCACAGATCAGTAAAACACAAGCATGCAGATGACACGACAGGAAGGGAAGGGACAAGGAATGACATGCATCTCTACCCAGATGTGAGTCCCACAGTGACATAGGGAAAGTCCCTTCCTTATTGGCCATGTTTCCCACTCTAGACCACGGGGAGGATGAAGTGACTAATTTTCAGAGATAGTCTCCCTCTGTCACAGACCTACCAATGGCTTCCTGTGAGATTTAGAATTGTCCTAAGTGCCTCTTCTCATTGGATGATGCAGTCACCCCACAAGGGATCCCAAACAGTGCAGCATTCTGGTCCCAAGGCCTGTAGGTATATTTGTATCTCCATCTGGCTTCTAAGAAACAGAAATTGTAAAGGGTCATGGGAAATCACTTGTAAGGTTTTGTTATGGGAAGTCTTCTATGTGTCTCTTACCTCCTTTTCTTTTTGCTCTCTCATTGACAGCCTTCTCTCTCTCTCTCTCTCTCTCTCTATTTCTTTCTGTCTCACTTTCTCTCTCTCTCTCATGCCATCTGTATGAAACAAAGCAGAGATGTTGTGTCCAGCGCTGTGGACTTCCCCACAGTCATCAGTGCAACAGTATCCTGGCCAACAGACAGCAGAACCCTGAGGCTCAATCTTACTGGATCCTGCCACATAGACTGGAATGAGCTCAGGGGCAGATTGTCCCATCTGAGCTTGCTTGGAGGTCGGGACTCCAGGCTTCTAGTAGATTTCAAGTATGGGGCACCAGCTGAGCTGGCCTGCACCCCATTGCTCAGAAACTATGACATCATCACACTTAGTGGCTATCAGTTGTGAGCGATAGGCATGCTGTCCCACACCAGGGGACTACTAGTGTGGTGTCTAGGCCCTGGGTCTCCATTCCCCTCCCACCTTGGCCCAGTCCCTCTAAACCACACTGGGCTCCTTTCCAACGTCCTGTCCTGCCAAATTCACTTTACCTCCCAGTCTCTGCACTGCTAGCCTTCCTTCAACACTTCTTCCCCAACTGAGTGAAATCCCAGTGTCCATCACATGTTCCAGGTAGACGTCACAAGGGCTGAACTTCACAGAGTGCCTTTAGGCTGCAGAGGAGCTGGTATTGGAGCCGAGCTCCCTTAGTGTTGCCTGGGTTGTGGGTATCGGAACCATTCTAAGTGCTCAGAATGTGCCTATTTCTGAAGAAGCGCAGTCATGGTCTGCACCCCTGGCCCTATCAGGCCTCCATCCTCCCACGGGCCTGCCCCCGATGCTCCCGCTCTTGGGCAGGATCACCCTGAGGCTCCTGCATCTGCTACCAACCTTGCGGCCAGGCCCTGGCACTGCAATCTAGGCCCAAGAATGCCATGCTCAGCTGGCTGGTGCGGGGCTTTCTCTGCCCCGCCTCCCAGCTATGCACTTGTCCTTGAGGATCCTGCCCGTGGACTTCTGGGGACACACCCGCAAGAAACCTCTGCTCTCGATGAGAAACTCCAGGATGGTGTTCAGACCCTCCAGAAGCAGAAGGATCCTTTCTCCCCAGTGCAGATGGGTTCTTCTGCCCTTCACACCTGAGCAGGTCCACCAGGCTGTGGCGCCCATGACATTGGGTCACCTTCAGAAGAAAATAGCAGTGTGGGCACAAGAACAGCATGAAAATGGGACAGGGAGGAGGAGGGTTTGGGGCAGGGGGAGGAGGAGGAGGACAGGCAGGTGGATCCTGAACAGAGTGCCCTGAGGGAAGGAGCACCAGAGAAGCCTTTGGAGCCCTAGAGGGACCTCAGCCCTAGTGGGACCTTGGTGCCCAGTGCTGGGCCTTGAGAGAGGAAAACTTCACAAGAGTGGGCCCAGTTGTCTCCCAAGAACTTTTCTTGTGATGGCCTGGCCATCTGCAGCTATCACAGCCCTGCTGCTGGAGTGCCGACCCTGGTGCAAGATCACCTAGAGCCAGTGCACCTGGAACCAGACCCAAGCTGCTGGGTGTTGCCCAAGAAGTGGCCCAAGGAAGGGCTGGGCCAACACTACCTGCACAGCTTTCCAGGCTCCTAAGGGCCAGGCAAAGGCCTGCAGGGCCAGAAGCTTCCGTGTGGTCCATCAGGGAGCTGTCTTCCACCCAGAGCTCCCAGCAGGAGGCCAATGCCCAAGGCTACCCTGCTCCTGACACTGCCCTGGACTCCAGATGAGCTGCGCCCACCTACTAAGCGGCGTCTTCTGCACGGGGAGGAAGATATCCTGCAGAGGATCCATCCTGGTGGATAGAAGAGCAACTCTGAGGAGGACACAGAGGCCTTGGAGTGTGAAAGGAGGGCTGTGGAGGCCTGTGCCACCACCCAGCCTGACCCTTCTTTCTCCCAACCTGTGGCTCCTGCTGACGCTGCAGACCCATACACACCCCCCCACCCACTGACACCTCCCAAATACCAGCTATTCCTGCCACCACCCAATTGGCATTTTATTCTGCTGGGCCCCTGATCCTTTCTGTCACTCAACCGTCCCCCACACCCAATAGTGGTGAGCAGGGGAGACCCTAAGGTCTTCCTCTACCTCTGCCCACCAGCCCTCATCTGTTTTTGAGTCTCGGGGCAACATGAGTGTGGCCCCTTGTAAGACTCACCCCTCAACTCACCTGGGAAGAGCTGTGGCACCTCCCATTTCCTATCCTTCCCACACCTCCTGTCTAAGAGTCTTTCCCCTTCAAGCCCACTCCCTGCAGAATGGACTCCCCCACCCCCATGTGTGTTGATTCTCCTCCCCCTCCTCCTCTTGCTCCTCCTCCAGCTTCTCCTTCTCCTCCTGCTCCCCTCCCCTTCCTCCTCCTCCTGTGCCTCCTCCTGCTCCCCCTCCTCATTCCTTCCCTAGTCCTCCTCTAGCCTCTTCCACCTGCAACCGCAGTGGCCACAGCCAGCCCATCACTCCCACAGGGGTCTGGCCCACCATCAGAGCAAAGTCATCTGCTCTCCTGACCCACCCTCCCACTAATGATAGTGGAAAAACAGGCTACCACAGATGTTTTTATAGGATTTCTTGCCACGTCCATAAGAGACTGTATGAGAAAAAGGACATATTTATGAAGCCCAAAAACTGATTTAAAGAAATATGTTCCTTAAAGATGTGATTTTTGCTTCTTGAAAATATTCAGTGGAAATTGGCAAATGAATGCACATGACTAAAAAAAAGTCAAATAATATGTCTTCCCAGTACCAAGAGTAAAAGGGCCAGGTGGTCTTGGTTCCACAATGAAACAGGAAAGCAGAATACTGAAGTCAATTTGGCTGATCATAATACTGTGAAATGATACGTGTCAGGAAAGGGACATGTATCTTCATCTAGAATCTTCACAAACAATGTTATTTCCATTTAGTTACTGAAAAAGAGCCTGGTTTTCCAAATGGTTCACCAAAGTCACTCTTATATAAACAGTCAACCTTCCTCACAAAGGCGGAAAATTCTCTACAGTACACTTGTGAAATAAGTATACTTAGCGTAACCTAAAGGTAACCTGGAAGGCAATTAATCATATCTTCATCCAAAAAAAAATGTCCTTTACAATTTGGGATTTTACTAAGGTTGCTGTCAACTGCAGAGGGAGCACAAATAGAAACCTCCTTCCCTTCTGTAACTAAATCAAAACCTGGAAATCAGCAGAAGTCACCTGTGCAGTTGGCTGTCCATTCCTTTTGGGTCTGGCACCTGAAATCCTCATGTTGCTCTGCCATTGATGGTTCTCAGCCCTGCTAACATGTAGAATCACCTGGTGGTCTTCAACACAAATGCTAACATCTTTTAGTTGCTTAGACAAGGAATTCTCCAAACAGTGTGCTAAGATTGCCTGGGTAGGTTGCTGGGAGCATTCTAGTTGGGGAGAGTTCAGTCAGGTTTTGCTGACTTGGGGATCACAGTTAGTGAAACAATACCTAGAGCCACTGAATCTGAGCTTCTTTGTGGCTGTGGTGCTCAGAAATGTAATGTGACAATCCCCCAGATGATTCTGACGTGTAGTACATGTGGGTTCCCATCCCTCTTGATATCTTTTCCCCACTTTGCAGAAGACAGCAACCAGGCCTTGTAAGGGTGTTCTTCTGGGTCTGAGGCGAGTCCCAGGGCTCAGTCTCTAGTTCCATGCACCAATGATGGCCCTGAATACACAATGAAGTTCTAGACCTCACCACTTTATATGTGGGGCACATTTAAATGAAGAGATTATGGCTATCATAGACAAAGGACTACACCAGTATAACATGGTGTGTTTCCATGATGACCCCAACAATGTTGGCTTCTGTCATGTGTCTCCCCTGACAGTCATGACTTCTCCTCTCCCTCCGCCAACACCTGACCCTCCATGAAGCCGGGAGCATGGATTCACTCTCCTCATCTTTGGAAGACTCTTTTTCTTTTATTTTCAATGCGTCCTCATCATATATCATTCATAGACACCAGCAAGCCCAATTTGTCTCCTGATGTGTATTTTTATCTATAAATGCTACTTTGATGATCATTTCCATAATTTCCCATGGAGGATATGACGTTCTGGGCCTGTATTTTTCAGAATGCTCCAGAGTATTAATTTTCTCTGTGTCATATCATCCTCATATTTCCTTCCTTCTTTATTGAACTGGGCAGCCCCACCTTCCAATCAAATATGAAATTTCTAATAATCTCATAAATTTGACTGGTTGTCTGTTTTCATTCCAAAAATCGATTTGGACTAAGAACATTTTTGTGTGTGCTGAATATTGAACCAAAGGTGCTCTACCACTGACCTTAACTTAGACTTTTTATTTTTCATATTGAGACACAATCTCACTAAATTGCCAGCGCTGCCCTACAACTTGCCATCCTCCTGTCTCAGCCCTTGAGTTGCTGGTGTTACAGGCATGCAGCACCACACCTGGCTTAACTAATAATTTTTAAGTTCCTTTCTCTTATCACTCAAATTTGAACTTATTATTTCTTTGATGTCCCCCATGGTATGGAAAGTATACTCCAATCAAACAGCATTGGCCACTGCTTGCTGAGAAACTGGGCTGTGCAGTATGGGTCCTGGGCTCCACTAGGCTCTCTTCTGGTCACTGTTACTGGGAGGTGGACATGGGAGCAAGCGCAGATTAGGTCCTAGAGAATAGATAAATTTACAATCTCTGTTTAGAACCAGTGAGTGGTGAAGGAGTCCAGGATGACTTTGACACTTAAGATAATTCCACTGTGTCCTAAGCCTTTATGGCCCTTTTGCCCCAATTACCTCTTCAGCTTCCAGTACTATATGAAGATGCAGATTTGGACCCATAGCTACCCCCAAACCCTGGCTCTTATTAGTCCCTCTCATCAAGTGTTCAGGAAGGTGTACAGAGGAGTCCTTGACTTTCCCCTCCTCCAGCCTCAGTAGGTCTAATCAGCCACATGATCCTTCTGGCAATATGCTCCCTGATCTGTTTACCCCTCTGTGGCACTAGGACTCTAGGTTGATAGGAGGTCTCTATCAAAAATGACATCTGGCCCCTCCATCAAGGTGGTCTAGAGAGTAAATACAGGGATGATTCTCATCTCTCTACATCCTCTCAGAACAAAATGGTCCCCTTCAAGGTGTAGGGGGTCCACACACGCTGACCATACTGGCATTCACAACTTCATTGGTCCTCTGAGTTCATGCAATGGAATGTGTGAGAGGAGGGTGATTTTAGCATAGTGGAGAGTCCAGATGAGAAGAGAGAGAGCCTGGCAATCAGTTGGCTTCAGCTACAAGGAAAGGATAACAGCCACAGTGGGAGAGGTCCTGTGTGTTTGAGAGAAAGAATGCTTTGATAATGATGGCAGCATCCACCCTGAGACCTGAGATGCTGGGACAGAGGAGCATCTCCACAGGCATGGGTAGGTATATGAAGGTGGGCCCTGAGTCTCTCCCTTAAGAGCTTACTATCTCCTGAAGGGCCCCAAAGCCCGAGACTCAGGGACATACAACAAATTTAATGCAATGTCAGCCCTTGACCTTCCTCCCAAGATCAGATACTGCCTGACATAGGAGGCTGACTGGGCGTAGGGCCTGGGAAAAGGGCTATGGTTTCACTTCACAGTCCTCCATCCCCTGAGATAGTAGGGCTGACAATGTGTCACCTAGACTTGAGAACCCAGCCACCCATTCAGGCCATACCATCCTATGGCTCCTTAGCCAAGGCCCAAGGCCCAATTTTTCCCATTCCACCTAAATCAGCCCCATGCACTCATTGCCCACCAAGATCCTGCCAGCCAAGTGGATCCACGCTTGTTCCCTCAGGTACCTGCATCTCACAGTGACCCAGAATTTACAGCCAGTCTCTGGAGGACCCTGCAGTCAAATGGTTCTCCTGGCCCTCCAATTCTGATTACCATGTCCTATGGGGACCACCCTGCACTTTGCTGTCCAAGATCACGCAGGAGGCCCAAAATAGGCTGGTCATGATAGCCTCAGCCCCAGCTCCAAGTCCTGATCCAAGACCTAATTCCCTCTTGATTCCAGTTTGGTCTAGACAACACGAATAGTTCAAGCCATCCCCCATGAGTTCTGGCTTCACCCTGGGTTAATGAAGGACTGGGAAGGACAGGGAGCAGTCTCCAGGCCAACTATGCCTGATGTTTGGCAGCCTGTGTATAGTGGAAGGGAGAAGGAGAAGATAAACAGGGAGTAAAGGGTGGGCGAAGGAAAAAACCCTGTACTTGGCTGACCTCCAAACTTCCCACCCTCCCTGCTCCCTAGGTGTCAGCTGAGGCCAGGGATTCCTGGATCTTTAGCATTCACAGGGTCTCTGACTCCTGTTATCCCATCCCAGAACCATGGAGGCTGTGGGCCATCAGGCAAGGGTGACAGTGTAGAGGAAACCAAGTTAACAAGAGTATGGGATTGTACATGAGCAGGTGCTGAGCCAAGACACACTTGCATTTGGGAGGTGGCACTGTGGCAGCAGAGCAGAGCTCCCATATGCCCTAGATGCCTTCGGGTTACACAATGTGCTCTTACACACAGAGCAGAGAACACCCCTCTCATTTCCATTTTTAGGATCCCCAGCACATGCTGCTTCCCATATTGTGCTTATTCCAGAGGGGCTGAGTTTTCCTGTACAATGCATACCAAGAATAGCCCACCAGTGCACCCAAGGGGTGCTGCCTCCTGGAGGTGCTGTATTGGGCCTGGGTTCTTCCTAATTCTGCTACTCATTGGCCATGTGCCTCAATTTACCCCACCGTTGCATAAGATAAAAAATCCCATCTTGCAAGCCCAGGGGCAAGGTAATGCCACTACACCAGTTATGTGGTTGAAGCACATGTAAGTAGGGCAGACAGAGGCTCCTTCCCTGGCTTTCCTGCCTAGCTAGTGCAGACATCCATGGGGCCATAGGTCAGCCTACTGTGGAAGGTCAAGTCCTTGAACTAGAGAACCTTGTCCCAGTTCATATCATTATACAAATGCACTGAGGAAAGAGGGATGCAATGCATGTAGTGCCGCCCCTCAGTATAAGGCCATTGGGGGTTGTCACAAGGAAAAAGGGTCAAATTCCAACTCATTTCTAAAGCTGGCTGCCTCCAGTAATTTTTGCTTTGGGGTAAGACGAGGTCCTATGGTTACCATCTCAAAGCACCTGGCTTCGGATATTGAAGCTCTGTGTAGCTGGGGTGTGGGAGGTGTTACCAGGCAGTAGATTGAAATAGCCTGTGAAGGAGGGGCACCTACAGGACTCTAAAGCCCAGGATGACAGCCTCCCCACCTGACTCCCTTCCTGTAGGCATTCTGCAAAAGTTCTTAACAAAGTTAGAAAAGCTGATGGGAACAGTTGGAGCCTGACTCTGAAAAGAGGAATGAGGGCTTACCAGGAATATCCAGACTAATCCTACAAAGAACCCTGCCATTATTGATTCTCTTGGACAAGTGAAGAAACTGAGGTTGGAGGAGGGCACACTGAGCCTGGAGAGGCAGCTGGCAGTCTGCAGCCCCCAAAGTCCAGACAAGCCAGCAAAAAGATGACAGTTCATTTCCTTGTAAATCATTCAGGCCTACTGGGGAGGCTGCCCTCCACTAGGAGCCTCCTCCATGTAGCTGCAAGGTTGGGGGGCTTCAGGGTACAAGTCCTACCTCTGGCTGTCCTCAGGGGCTGGGCTCTTGCATGTGCTGGCACTCACTAGGCTACCCCTCTCTGTCCTGCTGTCATTAGCCAGACAGTGCATGAGGGGAGGAGAGCTGGCAGTCCTCCCCTATGTAGCTCCAAGTGCTATCCCCCCAGTTCCTCCACAACTGGTCAGGCTTTGGCCACTAGCTGGGGTCTGCAGCCCAGTGATCCTGGGACATCTGCCCTCTCACCTCCAAGTACCCTGGTTGAGATCAGCTTGCACCCCTTTGGGGAGAGACTCCTTAATTTACCTAGTATGTCAGAGGATAGGGACAGTGACTGTTGACCTTGGAGGGTGTCATGTGTTCATGCAGGCCAATAGGGGACAGGGGATGGGACTCTGCCATAGGGTTTTATTCCACCTTCTAAGTCTAGCCTGTGGCTTTGGCCACATTTGGTCGTGATTTCTACAGCTGGAGGTGGGAGTTAGAAATAAAATAGCTTTCTCTCTGTTCAGGACCTGAGAAATAAAAAGGGGAACTGTAGACACAGCCCACCCAACCTGGCAGTTTGGTCCCCGAAGCTGCGCTAACCGCCACCAGTTCTGGCCATTGTGCAGGGGGTGTGGGAGGGGTTAGGGACAGATTCCAGGTTTTGACCCAGCAGGTGCCCCCTTCCCCACCCAGCTTTGCTTCCCAATCCTAAAGCCTCCCCCTGCCAGTGACCAGGCCCCTCCCCAGTGCCTGTTGGGTCCTTCCCTACCAGCTGCTCTCCACAGCAAGCACTTGTGTGCCTTGGGAGGGGTGGAGGGTGAGCCACAAAGACCACTGCCACGCTGAGCAGTCTTTATCAGGCCTGGGCCACCAGGGTGGTGTCCATAGCATTCTCAGGGGAGTGCATCCACTTCTGCCCTTCATGACACTTGGGCTCAAAGTGAGGAGGGTAACGCTGAGATGTGGGAGAGGAGGTGCAGCTTGTTACCTAGGTGAGCAGGGATGTGACTGGGAGAAACAGGCAGCTGTGACCATGGTTCTGTGGCCAGGTCCCTGTGTTCTGACCTCTCAGATCAATACCTGGCACTTTCCAGGTATTGGAACCCTCCAGGAGAGCACAAAGTCTGTGCTCTTCCTTGGCCAGCTGGTGTGTACCTGCCCTGGTGCAATAGTGAGCTGGGGCATTCTGGGAGCTGGGATTCTAACTACTAAATTGGTGTGGCCAACAGAGGCTGCCCTATGGGAGTGGGTTGGGTGGAGGAAGGTCCCCATAGCAAACCAGGGACCTACAGCAAGGCTGAGGACAGGGTGGTTAAACAGTCTCAATGCTGGTCAGCTCTTCCTACAGCCCCTGCCTATAAGGGTATTTCCATTTCTTTCTTTCTTGATCCCTAGTTGATAGTGCCATTCAAAAGTGGTCACACTGGGAGTGAGCCCTCAAATATATTAGGACCCCAGTCCTATTGTCTTTTTTCCCTTTATTTACTTCCCAGCCTCTATGACGTGAGAAGTTTTGCTCCAGCATGTTTTCCCTGCCATAATGTTTTGCCCAGATACAGGGCATAAGGGATGGGACCACGTGTCTATGGAATGACAGATAAGGCATACTGTATTGATAATGTTTGATTTTTTTTGCTTCTCTTTTGTGTATCTGCTCTTCTGTTGTAATTTATGCTTTCACACACCTTCATGATTATATCTATCTTTCAGTTCTTGATGTACGATTTCCTTAAGCACCTTTTGTAAGGAGAGTCTGGTGGTCATGAATTCGAGACAGCCAAGCTAACCTTCATTTTATGGGGTGAATACACATCTCATGACATTAGGAGTTAAAATGGTCCAGACTTCAAGGCTATGAAATTACAATAATACCTCTTGAGATGGGTAGCTGGGAGATCAGCTCAGCCTGCAAAAACTGTGGTCAACGGAGTTACCAGAAGCTGGGGCCAAGAAAACTACACTCATTAAAATCAAAGCCACAGATCATTTTCCTGCTCCAAAACTGTATTAGGACCTTTTCCAAATAATAAGGGGTAAAGTACAGCTGTTGAGAGTCAAGCATATGTTGTAGAATGATGAGGAAAATAGCCTATATTTACCTTTACTTCAATATCAGAGTAAAAAGTCATTCCCTGGGGCAGAGACTTCAGATGACAATAAGACCATGAAGAGGCATGAAGAAGAGCTCAGGCACAACTGAAGCTGCTCCTCTGCATGTGACGAGCTCCATAGAACAGATCCCTGCCTGCCTGTAGGTGCCAAAAAAAAAATGTGTGGAACCATTCTTATTTGAGTCAACCTAGGATTTCTATTAGCACAAGCTTCCTCCTGTGCTTGAGCCTAAGAGTCAAGAATCTTGTTCCTGTCTCACTTGTGCTTTTACCTGACTCATTTGATGGACAGAATGAGATTCTTTGGGGTTGGAACCAAATTCCCTCAGATTTTGTTTGAAGGCCTTTGCCCTGCTGTATATCTGAAAGATGGCCTTGCTTCAGGAACCTTGGTTGTCAGTTATTTTCTTGAGGTACTTACAATATATCATTCCATTTCCTCCCAACCTGTAGGGTTTCCGTTGAGAAATCTGCTGACAGGTATAACCTTAAATATCACTTTGAAACTGGAATTTGAGATGAAACTTGATTCTATGTTTCTGTTGGCAGGCAGAATATGTGTAAGCTGCAAGAGAAAGCCCATTTTAGTGTTAGCAGCTAATCACAGCAGTGGATAACTCTCACCGTCAGCTTTGTGGGATTCAGGTGGCAAAGACTGATCATCCACTATCATTGAGTGACTGTTGCTGCTGTCAGTATTACAGATCTTAATTCCACCAAAATGCCCTCCAGTATTTCAACAGAACTCGGCAGCTCACTGCCAACTTCTTTCTGGGTTTCTGAAACGATGCTTCATTAAAGAAGACATATATACATGGAATAATCCCATGAAAATTTGCTTATTATAATCAACAAACAACTTGATGAAAACTGTGATCACAAGAGGCTACAACTGCTTAACTGCTGAAGAGTTAAAATTTAAAGTCTGACTACGCAAAATGTTGGTGAGAAGTACAGGGTGTGGAACTCTTCTGTACTGTTAGCGGTAACACCCCTTCAGAGGGCAGGAAATCCATCCACTTAAAAGTGAAACCCTATTCTTAACATATGACACAGCCTTTCTATTTCTGAGTGTAGTCTTATAATGGCTTTCATGAGACATTCAT
This sequence comes from Aplodontia rufa, assembly GCA_004027875.1. Taxonomy (NCBI): domain Eukaryota; kingdom Metazoa; phylum Chordata; class Mammalia; order Rodentia; family Aplodontiidae; genus Aplodontia; species Aplodontia rufa. The sequence continues at coordinate 14,529 of PVKS010030851.1, forward strand.
GCTAGCTTTATCTTTAGTAACTGAAAACTGCAACACAGATATCCACCAAGAATTGGATGATCAAATGATATTCCAGTATAATGGAATATTACACAGCAAAGCAAAGGATTGGGTCATTGACACAAACGAAATTGTATCATTCAAAATCATTGTTTATGAAAGGACTCATCAGGTCACCTTGTATAAATTCATTTACACACATTTCTAAAAAGTTATGACACATCTGTAGTGATGGAGACCCGATCAACACCTGTCTGGGATGGGAGGACTAGCAATGAGAAAGGTAGAAGGCAGAACATAGACAAGGCATGAGAAAATATTTTTTAGAGTTCACTTGATATAAGTATATAATCAAGAAATATAATTTGTTCAAGTTCAGTCCACAGTATTTCTGCTTTCTCTCCCCTCTTTCTTTCCACTGTTCCCTTGCCTGTACTCTACTGATGTTTCTTCTGCTTGTTTATAGTATTTTTAGTGCCTTGTGGATATACGTGAAAGTGAAATTCACTGTGGTATATTTAATATATATACATAGGACGGTTAGGTCAGATTCATTCCACTGTTCTTCCCTTTCCCCATTCTCTTCCCTTCCCATCAATCCTCATCTTCTACTCCATTGATATCTCTTCTATTTTCATGGACCTCCCAAACACAGGTATATACATATATATTTTTGTTTTCTTTTCTCCTCTTTCCACTCCCTCCTTATTTAGGTCTAGCTACTGCATATCAGAGAAAATATTTAATCTTCGACTTTGTGGGTATGACTTATTTCACTTAGCATGATGGTCTTAAGCATAGTTTCATTCCTCTTTGGGGCTGAGTAATAATTCATTGTTTATATATACTATGTTTTTCTTCTCCATTCATCTGTTGATGGGCACCTAGGTTGGCTCCATAGCTTACCTGCTATTAACATTGTTGTGGCTGAAACCTTATAGTATGATAATTGTAGACCTTTTGAATATATACCAAAGAATGGGATAGCTGAATAATATGATGTTTCCTTTCCTAGTTTTTTGAGGAACCACCTTACTGCTTTCCAGAGTGGTTGAAATAATTTGCAATTTCTCCAACAACATATGAGGAAACTTTAATGAGTAACAGACAGGTCAATTTTCTCAAAAGATAGCATGGTTTTATGGGAATATACAGCCCCCCAAAATGTGAAATTGTATTTTTTTAAGTATAGAAAGCTCATGATATGCCAAATTTGTTCTAATACATGTATTTTTAAAAATTTATGCACAAAAGTGTGTTCTGAAAAAAGCGTGTCATTTAGAAAAAGAGTGTGTGGTATATGTTAGTTGACATCCTCTAGCTTCTTTCCATGCTGACTGCTACACATTATTTTCCCCAGGACCCAGAATTTTGTGTAACATTGTGTTCCAAAGAACTAGGAAGACACATGAACAGACACAGATGAGCTAGGAAAAAAAGAATTTTATATTTTATGTACATCACTAGGGAAGAAACAAGGCCATTGAGGCAAACAGGAGAAGGAAAAGGGGGCCCCTGTAACTAGCAAAGGACATCCTAGCTAAGTCTAAGGCTGAGAAAATGGCCCAAACTTGTGTCAGCCAAAGTAGCTATCAAGCCACACATGTCAAGCTGAGTGGCCACATAGTTCTCCTTGGAGCTCCACACTGAGATGCCTTAGATGCAGTGTGGTTGAGACTGGGATCCTGACTTGGACCTGGACCTTGGGTTGGGTCCACCAAACCAAAAGTTCCCTCTATCCCTAGGAGCTCCAAGTCTCGTGAACACCACTGGGCTAGGAGTACTACTAGCAAACAGTGAATTTCTGTCCCCAGAGCCAGTCCTCCTGGTGGCAAGTCTCAAGCCAGACCTCACAGCTGCACTGGTGGAAGGTTCCTAGAACTAGGGAAGAACCTGTAATATTGGCCTGAGTTGTTCTGGAAGATAGAACGAGACTAGATGATGACAACCTTGGAAGGATGAATGGTTTGTCTACAGCATCACCAAGTGGCAGGCTTGAAGGATGATGTTAAAGAGGCTCTGCCAACTAAGAAGGAGGCCTGTGCGTGATCCATGACTGGGAATATGATGAGCGGAGAGGTGTGTGTTATGATGCTCTCCCTTTCTCCCCATGAGTGATCCTAGATGCAGGCTAAGGAGTGCTTTATGGGACAAAGCAACGGTTCTTATTGGAGTTGGAGTGGGACCCTAGATGTAGGTGGGTTAATAGAGACTGATCCCTTTTCCACCTGACTGTGCTGCCTAGGGTACTGGACCTAGGGGAAGGAGAGGAGCTGCTGTTGGAGTTGGGGGTAGATCTGAAAATCTGTACTGTAGAAAGGGTACAGTGTTCTTGGCAGTGACCTTAACTGGACAGTTGCCTGTTGAGCCAGGTGCCAAGATCATTGACTCTAGTGGTGGGAGAGACCCTTGCCAGAATTATAGCCTGGCCAATGCTAATGGGAATTGCTGATGGAAAGGACTAGAGGAAGAGTGGGGAAGGGAAGAGGGGGAAGAAGTGTGCCCATGATGGTTAGAGATTCTGTTCTGCAGGGAGCAATCTTGAAAGGCTCTGGGATAGGAGGTGTGTGGAGGTGGGAAACAGGAGGTACAGAGACTTTTGTCAAGTGAGTAGGATGTTGATCTTCACCAGCAGGAACTCCTACACTGGAACTGAGCCTCAAGGGAGAAAGAGGGCTAGTGCGAGGAGGCAGAGGATGGAACTAGGGATTCCCTACTCATTATTTGGTTGTGGGGGAAAATAGAGGGACAGGCAGATTGAGGGGCCCAGCAGACTGATCTTCCAATAGTGTAGGGGCAATAATAGCTGTGATCTGGGAGGTATCAGTGGGTCTATATTCTCTGCAGGGATCATTGGCAGGGAGAAAGTGGGGGCAGGCTGAGTGGTAGTATAGGCTACTACATTCTCTGTTTTATCCTCCAAGACCTCCATGTCATCCTATAAGATCTTGCTCTTCTTCACACCCTGAATGTTCTTCTATAGATGGACTAGGACTTACCCCATAGAAACAAAAGACAACTTATGAGGTGTTGTTTCTCCCCTCCATGCCACTGACAGTGCCTGCAACAGGGGCATTAGCTTGGGATTCTTTCTGTTGTTGGGCTTCTAGCTGACTCCTGGGAGCCTGGAGAATTGGGCAGACTTTCTTCATCCAGCCTTTCCTTGGCTCACTTCATCGGCAGTGGGGAGCAGCCTGGGCCTGGCTCAGGGAGCACTGCGGCCTCTGCATCAGGCTGCCAGAGACAGCATACCTGCAGCAGGACTCTGAGAGCCCTCTCTTGCAAAGTGTTTCTTCCTGAGGTCCAGGAGAGGACTCCACAGCAACAAGGTCTTCCTGGCTCTCCAGTGGTTTGTAGGGTGCTAATTCTCTATTGTTAGGGACACCTGTTTCCTGATTGTCCTGCACGACTGTGTCTTTGCTACCCTCTTTCTCCTCCTCCTTCTTTTCTGCCTCCCCCACCCCTGGCAGTATCATCACAGTCACAGTTCCTATGGTTGTTCCTGGGTTCAAGTCTCTGTTTACTTTTCCAAGGAAAGTGGCGGTATGTGATATGGTGTCTTGGGTTCCTCAGTCTGGTCAACATGCTCAGGTGAGGAAGGCAGGAGAATCAGTGTGTGCTGGAGAGGAGGGATCCTTAAGCTTCTGGAGGGTCTGAACATCTTGGAGTTACTAGTGGACAGCACAGGCTTTTTCCAGGATTTTCCAGAGTGGAGTGCATACCCCACAGGAGAGGGCCTCTGTAGCCACCAGCTAAACAAGGCTCACGAGGACATTGACCTTGGTGGAAAGGCCTGCTGGCAGGATGAATGGCAGATGCTGGAGCAGCAGGGTGATCCTGCTGAGGAGCAGGAGCATCAGGAGTCAGTGGATGTGTGGGTGACTGCCTAACAGGACCAGGCAGCACAGCCCGTGACTGCACTTGATGAGAACACTGCACATTGGTGGACGTGCTGCAGGTCCAATCTGGCACCAGAAAAGAGACCAAAGGAGTGGGGTTTGGACACTCTTTTCTGGAGGCCAAACGTACATTGTTGAGTTCAGCCCTTATGACATCTGGTTGGAACACATGAAGGAGAAAGTGTGCCCAAGGAACTCATGGGGAAGCCCGATTGGTCAAGAGAAGGTGCGCAGGACAAAGGGCAGGTCAACTGTCCACTGCCCAGCTGCGCTTATATCTCCAGGACTTCCACTTCTCTTGGCAGGTATGTATATGATGCCACATGAACCACTATATGTGGATTGCTGGGACTGCTGCTGATCCCACATTGCTCCTGGGTCCTGGGTGCTGGTTCTGAAGGCTCCGCTGTGCCTGAGCCAGGGTGTTAGCTTGAGAACCCACTATTGTGCATCGCCGGTCCATTCCCTTAACTTGGCTAATGGATTTATGGGACTATGTAGCTGCAAAGCATGTGCAATTGTATTCTCCCGGTATAAGAAGCTCATGGGGTGGCAGTTCTATTCTGATCCAAACATGTTTAAATGTCTGGCACAGTAGTGTGTTCTGACAAGAGAATCCCATTCTAGAATAGAGTCTGGTGTGTGTCAGTTGATGCTCCTTCCAGCTTCTTTATGCAGGCTGTCATAAAGATGACTACTCCACCTTTTCCCTGGATCATTCTCCCTGGGACCCAGAAAACTTGCGTAAGGTTGGGCTCCACAAATCCCTATGCACACATGATACTTTTCTGTATCATCTAGTCAAAAAGCTAGGAAGACATGTGGATGAATTAGAAACAACAGAATTTTATGTACATAACTAGGGAAAGAGCAAAGCGAGTGAGGAAAACAGGGGAGGGGAAATGGAGCACCTGTAACTAGTACTGGACACCCTACCCAGGTCCAAGGCCAGAAAAAATGGCCCAGAGCTCAGAACAGCCAGACCAGCAGTTAAGCATAGGAGTGGGATCAAGCTTAGCATCTACAAATGTTTCCTCTGTGGTGGATCGGATTCAGCATGGATGAGACTGGCTCTTCCAGACTTGGACTTGGGACCTAGGGTGGGTCATGCCAAACCCAATGTTCCCTCTACTCCTAGGAATCACAGGTCCCAAGAGGAACCCAATGCCAAAAGCTGTGCTGGGTCAGTGAAGTACTGTCCCTGAAGTGGTCCTTCTGGTGACAAGTTCCAAGTCCCTGGAGCTGGTCTTTCCGTGGACAAATCCCAAACCAAATCTCAGGACTGCATCCCTCTGCACACACCTTGGTTCTTTGGAAGGGTTGTTCAGCTGGTGAGTGTTGTGTACAGTGGGTTCTAGAGCGACAAGTCCCGGCTGTGCTGTGCTGCCACTCAGCTGTTGATCTGTGTATGGGAGAGCTTAAGACCATAGCTGGTGCTGGGATACCTAGGATGCCTGAAGAGAGTAAGTTGTGTTGTTACCACCCAGCAGAAATGGGCTGATGGGTGGCTTCTGCACTGCTGGGAGTCTGGAGGGTTGTTGTTGAACCCTGCATCCTCTAAGCATGCCGACTGATGGAGAATGGGGTCAAGGCAATGCTATCACTGGGAGGGAGGTTCCCGGAACTAGGAAGCATCCAATAGAATGGTCCATGCTGTTCTGGGAGGAAGTAGGAGACTGAAAGATGACAGTATTGAAAAGAAGGTTGGTGTCCATAGTATCATTGGTGGCAGACTAAGAGGATGACATTACAGAGGTTCTGCCATCTAGGAAGGAGTCCAGGGCATGATGCATGACTGGAAATATGATGAGCAGAAGGGTGTTTTGGTGACAGGCTCTCCATTGTTGCATATGAGGGCTCCCAGACACCAGCTGAGTAGTGTTTCATGGGACAAAGGAATGATTCCTATTGGAGTTGTGGTGGGAGACCCCAGATATGGGTCTGGTTGCTTTTCTACACCGGACCTAAGGGAAGGAGAGGAGCTGCTGTTGGAGCTGGGAACAGATCTGGAACTCAGCACCATTAAAGGGGGAGTAGTGTCTATGATAGTAACCTCAGCTGGACAGTTGGCTGCTGGGCCAGGTGCTTAGATGCATTGGTTTTCATGGTGTGAGAGATCTGATCTGGCTAGTGGTAAGGAGGTTGCTGGTGGAAGGGTCTAGATTGAGGAGGAGGAAAATTCACACATTTGGGGTTCTGATATTCCATTCTAAAGGGTGAAGGATTGAGGGTAGTCTTCAGAATATGAGATGTGGGGAAATGGGAAAAGAGATACTGCATCTCTTGCCAAGTGAGCAGGGTGTTGATTCTTACTAGCAAGTACCCTTGTATATGGACACTGCCTCAGAAGGGGAAAAAGGGTAGAGGGAATGGGAAAAGGGTAGGGGGAATAGGCAGAGGAAGAAACCTAGGTATTCCCCCCTCATCACTATTTGGTGTTGGAGGAGGTAGAGGGACAGACAGGAAGAACCTGGCAGACTGGTCAACTAATTGAATGTAGCAGGAATAGCTGGGACATGGGATGTATCAATGGGTGGGGTCAGTGACTCTTTAGTCCCTTAAGGATCCTCAGGTAGGGAGAAAGAAGGGGCAGACTGAGTGGGGTGCAGGCCACTACATTCTCTATTTTACCTTTCAAGGCCCACACCATCCTCCAAGGTCCAGCTCTTCTTCAGTCCCAGACCTTCTTCTGCAAGTGACTAAGTCTTACTCCAAAGAAACAAGAGGACACAGGGGCTGGTGGCTTCTCTCCTCCATGCCACAGTAGTAGCAGTGTCATTGGCATGGCCTATTTTAGGGGACTCCTTCCAGCAGCTCTGGGTGGAGAACTGGAGGAGGCAATGTCCACCAAAGTTCTGACAAAGTCCAGACTTGGGAATGGGCTAGGCAAAGCCAGCCCTGGAAATTGCCAAAACCATCCCTTCTAGGAATTGGCTGTGTTCTAATAATTCTATGTATTATGAATTTCTCAAACTGGAAACTCTTTGATTGTTATGAGAATTCCATTGCTCAAACAACTGTTATGGATTGTTGAGAAGAGTACTTGTAATAACACATATAGAAGTCATAGAAAATAAAGCCATACTGACTTTAAAACAAAATTGGAAATACAAAGCAAAATAATTAGAACTAAGGAACAAAGAAACAGTATGCATAAAACATCTACCAAATACATCTTAAGATTGAATGTTCACACTGTATTGTGGACTTTTGTTGAGAAAGACATGTTTACCTTTCCTGTTCTTGCAGAGATTAAGTTTTGACTTCTTAGCAGTAAATAAGACATGTTTGCCTTTCCTGTCTTTGCGGAGACTGAGTTTTAACTTCTTAGTAGTAAATAAGACATGTTTATTTTTCTTGTTTTTGCAAAAGTTAGGCTTTAACTTCTTAGCCCATAGGTTAGGATGCACAAATATTTTATAGAATTAATAATGATTGGACCTAGGATAGTTATAGAATATCTAGTAAGATTACAATAACAAAATAGTTTTAGGTTAGTAGTTAATAGGGTGTAGGGGTTATAATAGCTTATAACATAGTCTAGCTAAATAAGAAACTTATCATTTATGCTAAGATAGGGCTTCTAGATTAGTGTAGTGCAGTGACCTTTAAACCCTTCTCTTATCAAATGAGGCAATGGTTTGAAGAAACCTCTGGAGGAAAATAGGGAGACAGAATTTGAGGAAGTGTTTGGTCTCTGTCTTTCATCAAAGCAGGTTTAACGAATATAGTTAACTAAAAATAATATTAATCTTTTAGAATATAAGGCTTTTTAGTATAGTACATGAAACAGTCCATGAGAATTTGACCATAACCTAATGATGAAATGAATAATTTTATGTCTGGTGCTCTGAAACAGTTTAAACGAAATAGTTATATATGGTCAATGTGGTGGGGAGGTCGAGGACATGAATTGTACTAATGATTGGTGCTTTAAGATTACTGGGAAACTGAAAAGCTGATTGTACAATGAAGCAGATAATGAAAGCATTGTTTGTGCACCTGTAAAAAATGTTCAACAATAAAGAACAGACAATATTTTGCTCAAGCAGCTTGCTGTGTCTGCTTGCAACTTGCTCCAGAGGTTCAAATTGTTCCTCTGCACCTAGTCCACTCATCCTTCAGGGAACCTCTGAGTTGCTGGGGCAGCCCTCGGTAGAGAACAGCTCTCCAGTGGGACATATGAATGATATTTTTCCCTGTATCCACTTTCTTGACTCCTTGGAGCCTGGAGAACTGGGAAGATGGTGTTTGCCAACCTGTTCCTTGGCCCACTTATCTGGCAGCATTGGAGCTGCCTAGGATTGGCTTAGGAAGCACTGCTCCCTGTGTGTCAGCCTGAACCAGAGTCAACCCAACTGCAGTGGTGCTGTGTGAGCTGCAGATGGAAAGGCTGTCAGAAGGGTAGTTCATGGGAGACACCTGGGCCCTCTATTGCAAGGTATTTTGTTCCTGAGACACAGGATTGTACTATGTCTCCCTGGATCTCTAGAGGCTTGGAAGACACTATTTCCCCATTACTAGGGGGCACCCCTGCCATCTCTTTTATGTTCTACCTGATAGCTGGCTGTGACAATGCTTGGTACAATATGGGAGCATTATCCATGGCACCCCCGTGATGGCAATCCGTGGAAGAATTGCAAGACCTCCTAATGGAGCAAGGGAAGAAGCCAGTTGTTCATGCATCAATCAGCACTGGTCCTGATAATGAACCATTCACAGTAGAAATGCAAGACCATTCTCCAAGCAGCTAACAGACAGTGTTATGGAGGTCTGGGGTCAAACCTGAGCACAGGATGTGGCTGTATGGGAACAACTGAAAAGATTGGGCGGTGGGATTATACAGAATATAGCTTAAAGGTGGAAGAATTAGAGGACAAGAGAAATATAAGAGGTCCCATGAGGAAAAATAAGGAACCTGTGCTTTCATGTGGGAAGGGCGACAATGGACTTTGTTATTCCACAAGGATATGTACATTGCCTGACCTTATGTTGTGGGATGGTGGAGGAAGCCTGGTGGACAACGTTTGAAGCAGTACCAATATTTCAATATATTGATGATATGATGTTAACTTTTCGGTCTTTTCCCCACCAAGAGACAGCAGCTCAAACAGTGGAGGCATACCTCCAAGCAGAGGATGGGATGTCAGCTCCTCTAACGCGCAAGGATCTGGACTGTCTGTCAGTGTTAGTGGGTTATCTATTTGGGTCCCACTATCGTAGATAGCCCAGATTTTCCCTATTGCCAGTTATAGAACTTCTTGCATGTTGAGCTCTTGGCATCACTCCATTCCATACTTAGGGATCATGTTAAAACCATTGTATGAGCTGGTAAAAAGCAAGGTCTGGTGGAGCAGGGAAATTGAACATCTGAGCCCTTTTCTAAAACAAAAATGTCAAGCCTGGGACATATTAACCCTAGAACAGCCCTCTTAATTTGGTGCTTTTTGCTGCCCTGATGGGTTTGAGTGGGTCCTGTGGCAACATCAGGGCAATAAATGGATTCCTTTAGGGACTTATTCACAGTTTTGGAAGGGGGAAAAGATATGCAAAGACATTTGGAATCAACT
>PVKS010030852.1:0-24022 GCA_004027875.1 Aplodontia rufa
CCCCTCTGCTCTGCTATCATTAATCACTGTCCGAAGAGCAGTAGCCTCAGTGCTATTTAGGGCACTTGGCTGGGGGGATGGAGGGTGGATGGGGGGCCAGGGCAGGGGATGGAGAGAGGGGGGGGGTGGATACAGACCAGGCGGGTGGGGGTAGCGGGGAAGCACTGGAAGACTAGAGGGCAGGGGGTGAGAGAGGAAAGAAGGATGTTGGGGAGGAGCAGAAGGAGTGGGGAAAAGGAAGAGATAGAGCCCAAAAAGTTGTAAGAAGAAAGGAGAGAAAAGAGTGCTGAGAGGAAAAACAGACCAGAGGGTTGAACAGGATAGGGAGAGAAATAGGGAAAAGGAAGATGGGGGAGGGAGAGGGTGTCGGTAAACAAGGCAGAAGTGTCTGCCCATTCACTACCCCAAGTTTCTGGGTGACTTTTCAAGTGCTTTTCAGGAGACATAAGAAGCTCCCCCCACCTTTATTTTCAGGTTTGATAAACTAGGAAGAATAGAAACAGCCATTTTTGACCACCTAGAAAGGTCGGTGGGTGGAGGCCATAACCTGGTCCCTTTTCTGACATATTAGATATTGCCAATTAAACAAAGCTGCCAGAGTCTCCCTCAGAAGAGCCCTGCGGATAGCATTCTCTGCTTAGTTTTGCTTCTCTGATATTCTCCTAATCTTAAAGCTTGGAGATTGATATTTATATTCATTCATTCATTCTCATATTCATTCATTCTCATTCTCTCCCTCCCTTCCCCCTCCCTCCTCCTCCTTTCCTCCAGTCTTCCCTCCCTCCCACGTGGAGTTACACTTGCAGGGCCCTCATACCTTGATAGGAGCCTACAACCTGGTTTGCCTCTAGAACTGACTTTTAAAGGGAGAAAAGTCAACCCGGATAGAGGAGCTCGATTCTTTAAAGATTTTAAATCTTTAAAAAATAAAATAAAATAAAAGTGGAATTACAAGTCAGCAAGAAGAAGGGCCCTCCCTGGCTGCAAGATTCCTTCATGATGCCCCAAATGGAACCTCACTACTTTAAAAGTGACAACTCTGGTGGTGACAAGAGTGATCACTCAGACTGGGTGCCTTTTTCTTTCTTCTTTTTTTTTTTTTTTGTTTCTTTCTTTCTTTCTTTTTCCATTTAGTGGATTTACCTTTTACCCTTAAACCTTTTAACAAAATAAAGCTAGAAGTTGGATTTGAAATTTCCCACGTGATAGACGTAAGTGGCGGACAATTAAGATATCTTTTTTAAAAGGCGCCCCCTCAGAGCAGCGCAAAGAAGGGGCCTTCAATGGGCGCCGTCCACCTTCTAGCCTAATCCGTGAGAAGGAGAGTGAAAGCGCCTCCCATTATCCCAGCCCCAGGACCATCTGACGCCGGGGATAGGATTTGTTTCCTGGAAGGAGGAGAGGGGGGTGGGAGACGCTGGGAAATAAAATCATTCCTTAGTTTCTTAGTGTCTTAATCAGTGAGGCGGAAAACAAGCAAGAAAAGATAGCAACCCGGTTGCGGCACCTTTTCAGCTCTGGAGCGCGGATCAAAACATTGTAGCATCTGTTGAAAGAGAGACTGACTAAATCCTATAGAGGGCTTCGGTATGGGGGGTGGGCGAGGGGAGGAGATAAGAAAGTGTCTCCATGATCCCTAAAACCACCAAACCGCTGGAGAATTGGGTCTGGATAGAGTTGTATCTTGCTGTTGTCAACCCACGTCCTCACGATTTTATTCACTGCCGCTTGTCGTGGATCAGATGGAAACCATATTTGTCTCCCTCTGAGACCTAACCTTGCCTTATGCTTTCGGAGTAATGGACCTTTTAAAACCAAAAATAGCTTCCCCGGGCTGGGAAAGGGGACCAGGGAGCGAGGAGGACCCTCTTAGCGCCAAAAGACCAGAGGAGGATTCCCCCGAATGTGCTCGGAAGCTCTCCACAGGGCTCCCACGTCCCCCACATCCACGGCCTGGTTAAGCTTGGTTTGTGTCCTCCCAGTTGAGGGGACCGACCGAGGTGGCTCACTACGGGAGAATGCACAGGAATGGGGTTTTTGAGAGGTGGGATGGGATAAACAGTTGACAACCCAGAACTCTAGCAACTAGATGTCTAAAAGTTAAGAGTCCTGAATTAGCACCACCTCCAATCCCAAGAGTCACTATCAGGTCCTAGGGATTAGGTTCTCACTTCCTGCCCTACTGCTCCCCAGGACAAAAATCTGCCCTAATCAGGCGCCATCTCTAGTGGAAGCAAGGGAACCTGGGGTATTCCCTGCGCCCCAACCCAACTTGAGCCCCAGGAAGGAGTGGAGGTTCTGGGCTCTGCCCTTCCAGGCCTGAGGAACTGGGCCCTGAGCCTTCTTCAAGACATCTTGGACCGAGTGGACCAAAATCTAGGCGAGGGAGGGGCCAGCAGGACTTAAGATTACTGGGGGCAGAAGGGTGGACCTTAGCGAGTGGGAAGAACATCGTTTGGATGTGTCCAGTGTGTGCACGTTGGAATCCTACAATTTCAAAGGTCAGGCAGTGGTGGGGTTGTCTACACCCAGCCAGGTCACTGGGTGGTCTCACCAGGGACAGGATCAGGCCTGGATCTGTGTGCATGCTGCACTCCGGGAGACCAGGGGTTCGAGACCCATGCAGGGGGGTCGCCCCGGGGAGTCAGGCCCTGCGCTTCGGAAGGCTTCAGGAGGCCCTCCAACGGCGGCGCTGGGAAGCCAGAAGCGAGCACTTCGCTCCCTATCTTCCCAGTGTCCGTCCTATATTGTTTTCTGCTCTTAAAACTGACATGTCTAATTGGCAATTGGTGCCGAATCGTGTCCAGAGGTCTCTTGTGGAACATTTCTACAGCTGTCTCCTTCAACTAGACGCTTATTCATGTCGCCTTAATGAGAAACAAAACGTTCTCTAATGAGCAATTACAGAGCGACAGGATTGTTCCCATAACAAATTCTTGCGAGTGACAGAAGCATCCTTTGTACCAGATATTTCGCATACTGTTACCGATTTTCCTTTCCCTAGTCCGGCACTGTGGAGGCACAGGGCATCCGGAGCTCGTCGGAAAGCGCACGGACTTGCTGGCAGCCCAGCGCTGCCGCCCCCGGCCTGGAGCCCCCAGGCTCCGTTGTGCTCCCAAGAGTGAGATGCCACATCCCATTATCCCCGCATATTATCTCCTTGTCAGGAGAACAACAAATACGATTAATCTTTGGAGTAAACTGTTTCCTAGTCTTGACCAAACTACCTCAGTGGGGTGGGGGAGGCTAACCGACCCCCTTCCCCCCACCCACCTCTTCCTCCGTGGGTTCTCACAGATTCTGGGATGTTCCAGGTCTCAACTCTCCTCCCACATCAGAAGTCACTCTGGGAACCCTGCAGTGGGACTCACAGTCTTCTCACCACACCACTACTAACTAATCCCCACCTACAGAGAGTGAGAACTGGGAGCCCAGAGGGGTGAAGATGGGGTACAAGAAGGGTGGGGTGTTTTAGTTGGGAGATCACCACTGCCAATGTCCTATACTCTGTTTCCCAACTGGGCCCTGCATCTATCTCTCTGCTCACTTCTCATAGTCACATAATTTGTCAATTACAGTAAAAACAAAATGACACAATTATGTTTACCTCCCAGTCTGTCAGTGTGTTAACTTGTCACCCTTCTAAAGCAAGGGGGCTTCCCATGATTTTAACGTCAACTTTGAATAGAATACCACCTCTTACTCTTACACACACATACTCCTACCCACAAAGACACACACAAAAAAACACAGAAGCCACCTTCATAGGACTCTTGACATACATAACCTAGGCCAAGGAGATGCTTCAACAAACACTACCTACATATAATGCAACTTGATGTGTGATGTGTATCAAACCTTGGAATCCAGTCCTCCACTATATCCCTCAAACACAGAAGCCCAGAGGAGGAAAAGGTTAGAGAGAAAAGGATGGGCAAGGAAGGGGCTGCATTTATGTAGAGCTGGGAGGATGACCGCTTGGGTTTTACCTTGTGTAGGTTGCCCTGGCACTGAAGTCCCGGGATACCAACCCGGACGGGTGCCCCAGCTTCCGGTCTGTCCATTCAACATCCTTAGTTTATCATACATGCCGTCTGCGCCCATCTGTTGCTTTTCGCTAGCCAGGTTGCGAAGAACTCTGTTTATTGATGACACCTGCAAATCAAAGCAAAATCAAAGCAAATGGCAGGGTCTCCTGAAGACACAGTCACCCTGTCTTAAGTATTCACCTCAGTTCTCCCACAGTTTTAAGGAATAACCCTTAACACATTAAAAAGCTCCTAGCCACTCTGCCGTAGTGAACAAATTTGTACCTACATCTTGGAAAGAATAATAGCCATCCTTTGGACCTGGAAATTTAGTTTGGTAGAGATTCGGGGGATTTGGGAAATAGGGTCCTTCACCTTGGTCAGGTGTCTCTGATGTCCTAATTCACAAAATTACTTCGCTTTGCTTAGAGACTCCCAAATAAAAGGCTAGACTTGGTTTGGAAATTTCTTTCATTTTATTGTTTTTATATTGGAACAGAAATGGATGTATACACCTGAAAGAAGGTTCAGACAGGTGTGTTTCGAGGAAGTTAGAATTTGTTTTTCATTTTCATTTTCCTTCTTAATTCAAGTGCCTTTCTCCTGCCCTTGGATTTGCAGCATGCGAAGGAAGAGAACAACTCCTCACACTGGACTCCCATTTTCAAGATAGTAAAAAAAAGAGAGAAAGGTCAGGTCTCTCCTTGTAATAGCCCCCCCCCCCAGAGAAGTATGTAAATCAGGGTAGAGACACTGAAAGACACTGGGAGGGAAGGGAATGGGAGACGGTAAAGACTGAGGTGCCAAAGAAGAGAGTGTAGAGCTCAGGGCAGGAAGGGTAAATGTTCTGAGTGAACTTACACTTGGTATATTATCGTTGGTACAGACCCCCTCGGACAATAATCTGTCTCGGATTTCCCAAGCAAAGATGGACGGGCACTCCCGCTTATACTGGGCTATTTTGCTTACAACTTCTGGAGTTGCTACTCTCGGTTTACTACCACCGATTGCCCTGGGTCTGATGGAGCCAGTCTCGTAATACCTGCCCAGAATTTTACTCACACATCCGTTGGACACCTGCATAGGGGAATTGGACAGAAAACCACATTATTAATAATTTCAAGACAAAAATAAAATTGTTTAAGTATGCATTAAACAATGACAAGCTTACGTTTTGATTGTCCAGCACTTGGACTTTTGCATCTGCATGGGTCTATAACACAAAAATATACCTTCAATGGTATGAGAACTTACTGTAGAGAGGTTTTTTCTTAAAATTACACTTGTAGCCCTAAAAACTTCAAATATGATGATACTTTCAAACAGTTTGAACTATTTTTTATTTTTACAAAACTGTTTTCCTAAACACTGCCTGATGATGCATCAAAACGGAAGTCAAAATTAATTTTTGTGCTGATCTCACTTTAAAAGTGTGTATGCTTTAAAGAGCAGGAGGGAACGTAAACTGAACTTCCGCCTTTTCTTTTAAAATATGTCCAATTGTGCAAATGTGAGTTAAGGAGGGCATTTTCCTTTTAAATCTATATATTCTTCATAAACATGAAGAACATAAACAAGTCTCTTAAAACCTGCCTGAAGTAAGCTGGGATGGGGAAAGGGGATGAAAATATGTCAGTTTATATAAACTCAGCTCTTTACAATTCATAAGCTGTTACCACAAGGTCCTCACCAAATGATAAGGTTTTTTTAATTCACAGGCAAATTTCTTAAGTAGATGGATTAACTTATGTAACTGACTCAGGTTGAAAGAGATAGGGAAGGATGGTTGGAAGGAGAGGGGAGAGCTGGAAGGTAGGGGAGTGGGGTGGGGACTAGGGTGGGTGAGGGTGGGGTTCCATAATTAGCAGTGTTTACAGTCAGAAATGAAGAAAGGGCGCTGAGAGTGGAGGGCCGCGGGGGCGGCGAGTGGGGCGGCGCCGGGAGGATCACCTGCAGAATTCGGGAAATGTCGCACGGCCGGGCCCCGCTGTGAGCTAGCTCTACGATCTTCTGCCGGGTGGAGTCCGGCAGTGGCCGCCCGTTGACAAAGACACCACCGAGCTGATTCACTCCGCTGTGACCTAAAGAAAAGGAGAGGAGAGGAGAAGAGGAGAGGGGAAAAAGAGGAGAGGAGAGGAAAGAGGAAGATGAGGATGAGGAAGAGCAGGAAGAAGAAAAAGGAGGAGGGCAGGGGGAGGGGAGAAGGAAAGAAGGAGAAGAGGAAGAAGAAGAAAAGAAAGGACAGAGGAAAACAACCACAATGCATCCTCAGTTTCCTGCCAACCGGTGCCAACCTCAGAAATCAGGTCTCTGATATCCATCAAAGAAATCAACAACAGGACCACCAGCCATGCAAGACACGGGGCAACCTAGTCCCAAATACAGTCTGCTCCTTCCCGCGGGACTGCTGAAGCACAGTCACATACCAACATACCAAAAAACAGGAACACATGTACCCCACTACCATCCGCCCCCATCAGTGCCCCCAGCTCACTACCCCTCTTCACAAGCACTCCAGTCTCTGAACCTACAAAGTGCAAACAACTGGCTCTAAAAATCTCCCAAGATTCCCTCTGAGTGTCATCACAAACCGTGGGTTCTACAGAGCCTACACCGAATCTTCAAGGTCTCTGCAGTGTTGGAACAGTGATCCTACAGCCCCGCAGCGCTCCCAGAAACGTTTGCGTCAGGACCTAAACTCTGGCAAAGGCGCGGCTTCGCACCGGGGTTTGTATTGTATTGTTTGGTTTGGTTTTAATAGAAGGGAAAGGAGAGGAGTAGAGAACAAGAGCGACAAATCTGTGGCTAGTGAACCCCAATCTAGGTCTCCAAGCCTCCACAGCAGGCTTGAGGGTCAGAACCCCGGCTAGGCTTCAAGCAGAGTAGTCCGCCTGCCGCAAGTGGGGCAAAAGGGGCCGAGAGCCCTTAGACTTCGCACCCTTCGTCGCTGCTCGCCCAACTCCAGCTGCTGGACTCCGCCCTCCCGTCAGCCAAGGAAAGGTATTAGCAAAACAACAAAGCTAGAAAAGGAAAAAACCACATCACAGTGTCCCCAAACCCTCCTTTATCTTGTATCTCACAACCTCATCTCATTGTCTGATCTTAGAGAATGAGACAGGGGAGAGCATCTCTCTATAGCCCGCTTCTCAGAAACCACAGACTTGCGAATAAAAGCCAAACCCCAATTCCACTTCCTTAAAAATCTCCAACCTGCAGCCCCGACTCTAGAGAGCAGCCCTCCCAGGAGAAGATGTGGCTCCCAGCTCGGCTCTTCTCTCCTCTCTTCTCTCTTCTCCTTGGAGCCTCCTGATAAATTGACTCCAGGAGCCTGAGCTTCTTAGCAATAAATAAGCTCCAAATATAGAAGAGGGGGGAAAATATGATGAGCCTCTCTGACATTTGTCTTTAAAATAAAACTAGCTGCACGTCAAGTTTGAGCTTAATTTCTGGAAATAGGCGGAAGTCGCTCCGGATCATGCATGGAAGGCTAATTGAAAAGATCAGTCGGGGCGCTTGTGGCAGCCTTGTCACTTTGTGACAGTGCTCCGCTCCGGGAAATTGCATCGTCACGACAAACGGGACCGTGATAAAACGACCCTTTCCGTCCTTATTTGTAGATCACTCAGACGAGATTGAACTGCACTCGTTTCCCCTTCGAGGGGAGCCGCGTTTTCAGGATAGCCCAAGGCTTGGGGCTTGGGGGGGCGGCGCTCGCCGAGTGGGGGCCGGACCCTCAACTCTATGAGAAGTGACAGGCGTTTGGGAGATCTGGGCTCTGGCCCCGGCCCGCGCAAGCAGAGACATTGCTGGGACACCGCCGCTTCTCCAGCAGACCAAGGCCTAACCTGTGCTTCCGGTTTCTTCTAAATTCCGGTCATTGCCTTCCTTTGCCTCCCAAGTCTGTCTACCATTCCAGCTACGGAGGCCCACCTCTGGGCCAAAGGAGTCTTTACGGAAAAAGAAAGGCTGTCCCAGAGAAACGAGACTTTCCAAACTTCCTGCATAGCCAGGGTAATTCCCAGTCTACAAATGCCAATGGGTGTGAGTCCGCCTAATCTGAAAACTCCCTCCTGCCCCCACTGCAAAAATAATGTGCCCACCACTTCCATAGCTACGACCGGCGGGTGCTGGCCCAGTAGACGCCAGGACCCTAGTGTCTCTGCCAGCATCGAAATGGCAGCGAGGAAGCGTAGCTCTAAATTCCCCTTCAGAGGTTAAGCCTCAATCATTGTGTCCCTTCCCTAGGGACCGCTGGCGCTCTCGCCCAGTGGCGATGATTATGCGCCTAGAATTCGACCGCGAAGCATCTAATAAGAAAACATATGGTGTCAATTTGGATGCTCTGCGCCTTGTGCACACCCGGGAACTAGCAGCACAAAGCCCTGAGGGCCGTCCTACGACCCCGCGCCCCTCGGGGCCGAGAGCCTGGCCCCACCAGCCTGGCCGCAGCAGCAAAAGCTCACGACTTTGCGCCCACCCTGGAGTTTGAGGCTGGGGAGTCTGAGCCTGCTGCCTGCCGAGGGGTGGTCAAAGGCATTCGCCTGCTCGGACCTGCCGGGCCAAGTCCTGGGGTCTGGTAGGTTCTGCACAAAAGCCACCTTAAATCTTGTCACCTTTGTGCCCTTTTCTGAGCTTCCCGCCCAGCATTCCTTGCATTACCAGGGGGTCACCACCACCTCCAGAACTGAGGGATCTGACGTTGGGGGCCCTAAGCCTTTGCGGTTCGGTTCCACAGGCCTTCCACACTCCCAATACAGTTGTACTATGAAACAGTGTCTGGACTCCAAACCTTCACTGGGCCTAGTTTCACTGGGCCTCCAGTCTACCAGGCCCTAGCTCTAATCTAGCCCTGCCACATACTAGCACCCAGCAACTGAGCAGGAAGGTGGATGGGGCCAAGGGGTCTGGGCAGGGGAAAGAAGGCAGGCACAAAATCTGGGTAATGAAACGCTCTATGGGCCTGGGAACACAGGGACCCACGCAATGCCCCTGCCAGGCAGGGCTTTTCCAATTGCTGGGCACAGTCTCCACCCTCTTCGCAGACCCAGTAAACCCTGCCCTTGCCGTCGCCCAGTAACAGGTCCGTGGTGCGTTTTACCACCTCCACCCCGCTACAGGTCTGGGCTCTCTGGTCCCCTTCCCCGGTAGGCCCACAGCCGGGGTAGGGCGGGGAGGAGCTGTCCTGAGAGTGACTAGGGGAGGGAAGCCCCCCACCCCGCCCTGTCGGAGGAGACTTTCAGTCCAGGCTAAACCCAAAGAGGCCTCCTTCTGGTCGCGCTACCGGGTGAAGACTTCGCCCCGCCCTGTTCAGCCCAGCCCCTCTCTCCGGGGTCAGAGCCCGGGCAGGGGCGGGGAGGGGGTGAGTTACAGGATTGGGGAGGATGGGGTTTCTCTACCGCAGCTTCGAAAACTCCAGCGGGCTGTTCTGAATAGCTCAGCCCCTACATTTCCAGGATCCAGAACGGCAAAGCGAACGTCCTCCCCTCTCGAGCTACCGGCGCAGGTCCCGGGCCTCTTCCCTCCTGCAGAGTGCCTGGCCAGCGCTGGCGCTGCGAGCCTCTGCGCCCCCCACCCCTCGGTCCGAGCCTCCAGCCTGAAATCCGCGAAGGACCTAAGGCACTTACTGTTCTGCATGCTGGCGCTGACTGGGGGCCACGGGATCCCACGGGGCTCGAATATGGGGCTCTGTCGACAAGAAAACAGGAGTTAATCCTGGGCTGCTGCACCAGGTCGGCCTGAGCTCCCACCCAGGAGGACCTAGGGCCAATACAGGGGAATACTCGGTTTTTTAGAAATTGATCTTAGGGTCATAAAGCTCTGCCCTCCAGTGCATACAAAATCTGCCCTTTTGACTTCAAATAAAATACTCCAACATTTCCTATCCGTTCACCCCAAAATCTTTAGTTAACTCTCTAATCAGGAGAAACAATGACATGATTTTGAATATTTTCTTCCATTTAAACTACACAGTGAAGAAGCATTCTGAAATAGTTTGACTCTAAGGTTTTGAAACCCAAAGCAGCCTTGCAGAACTTGCCTGAAATCTGTGATGTCTGTCCACTCTTAAAAGAAAAGGCCTCACACATCTGCGCCCCTGGTTAAAGTCTTCCCCCTAAGACAAAACAGGGCAAGAGAAAGGTATGTCAAAGTGTGGCTCACAGACATAGGTAGATGGACTCTCTGAACTGTGCTCTCAGAACAAAATAGTGCATCTAGGACTCAATTATTCTGCATTACACCCATATTTCCAGTAGCCTCTCCCACAAAAATCTCCACCCTTTGGAAAAGGCTGCTCTAACCTGGGTTGGGAGAAATGGAGAATCCAAGGTGTTGGGGGGTCCCACTTTGCAAAAATATAAAAAAACAAGGAAAAGGGGGAGGAAAACCAGAGGAACAGTAGAGAAAGGAGTAGATGTGGAGCTGGGGGAGAAAGGGGACCCATACCTGAAGTTTGAAGGTACAGAGATAGGGACCTCCAAGACCCCTCCCCCAGGGCCTGAGGGCGCAGGTTGGACTAGTTTGGGAGGGCTACAGGGCAGTGCTTCCTCCTTCCTTGAGGAATTTCACCAACCTCAGTTGTCCAGAGGCCCCCAGAAGCCAATTCTGGTTACTCCTTTATCCTTCATTTCCCCCCAACGGCTTGTTGATCTATCCATCTATCTTGCAACCCGCTTCTGGAACTTCGCAAGTGAGTCCAACTTTTTCTCCCAAACCTCACTTACGGTGATTAACTTCTTTTTTGGTGTTTAGATCTTACCCCCTTCTACAGTACTGTGACACACGCTGTCTACCTCGCCTCACTGCTTTAAAAAGTATGAACAGGAGGGGGTGAGCGTGGTCGACAAAGCCTACAGACAGCGAACAATGGCTTCTATTCTCTGGCTCTCCCAAACCCAAAGAGCAAACCCGAGACTCCCTAACCAGCAACACAGCTTCCAACCAAACGTACCAACAACTAGCCAACTCACAAAGGAAACAGAGCGATGCTTGATGCTTCTCTTGCATCCTGACCCAAGACAGGTCCCCCAAAGCTTGCCTACACCACCCCTCCCTACCTTTCCATATGAAGGTTCTTGGGGGTGGGGTGGGGAGGAGTACAGAAAATAGAAAAGTAATTTCTTGTTATAAATATCTAGTGGTAATTGTGTTACTGGTGTGAGTTGTTAGGGGCTGTAAAAAGATACAACGGCACCGTGGGGAGCTCAATTGGGAAGGGAGAGTTACAATAAAGAGCCCATTCAAGAGGTTTGCAAAAAAAAAAAAAATAACGAAATAGTCACAGCATCACTTCTCTCTCCAATTTAAAAAAAAAATCATTCTTTTTCCTGTTTTGCCTGTGATGATTGCTAATGTTGACCGCCTACAAGCAAAGAATTCCAAGAAACACATTTTTCTCTCCAAAGGCATTTGTAGTATAATTTTTCACTAGTTGGGAGGCAGTGTAAATACATAAAAATAAACCATAAATGAGAACTTTTTCTCAGCATCCGATTGTGGCCTGGAAAATATTAGCCACAGCAGAGGGCTACTTAGCTAGGCTGGCTCTCTAATGCCTCTCTCTTGTCTCAGTCATGCCTCAACAGGCAGAAACACCAACTCAGTCCAGAATCCCCCTAAACACACACACACACACACACACACACACACACACACACACACAAATGTGGGACTCAAGCTGCAAAAGGTAGCAGGTGGGGAGAGGAGTGAAATTCCCTTTGGAAGGGTAAAACTTGCTGAACTTTTTTCTGTAACCCACACTGTACAGTCACAACTAAATGCCCCCATCCCAGAGAGTATCTTCTTGACACCATTTTTAAAAAATTTCTAGCTGATCCCTGAAAGGCCTAGCTGATTCATTTTTGAAGCAGCTGGGAAGGTGATAGCATAACAAGTTCTGGTTCTCCTCCATTCTCACCCTTCTCTCAGCTAAGAAGATATCTAATTACTTAAGTAATTGTTAACACTTAGTGCAAAAGCAACCAGGGAAACAGCACACCAAAACCCTGAAGCAATAGAGAGGCCAGAACCCCAGTTGCAACCCTAACCCCCCAACTCAGTGTAGAGCTTTGGATAGTATCATGAGGGGCATAGACCCACACCCCAAATCAAGGAGTCTCCAGAAATCTCAGTCAACCAGGCCTTGGTCCACAAGACCACTGGGCCACTGCCCCCGCTCCTTGTCCTCAATACAAGCTTCAGGTTTCAAATGCTTCTGTTTTCTTTTAGTAACTTAATTTGAAAAATCCATCCCCAAACTCTTTAGCTGGGGTGAAGAGAACTCACTTTCGATTCTCCTTTCCCGGCCCCCAGCCAAAGAATAATTAGCAATTAGGATGACAAAGTTTTACTCTCTAGGGTCAAATAAGATAACAACTAATCAAATTGCCTTCTGACAATGTCTGCAAAAGATCACCAGCTATAAAAAATGTAATGTCAGCAGCAACAACTATTGTTTCTCCTCCGTAAACTTACCAGGCTTTCAAGTGCTTTGCTTTTCATTTCATTTTCTGCTTCTACCCTCTACTCAAACCTTCCCAAGCTCGAGTTAAACACCCAAAATCGCTTAGAGAGCTTGGGAGAGAATATGAGGAAAAAAGAAAGAAACCACGTTTCACTTTGTTTTTAAACTTTCTAGAAATCACTCATGACTGAAGGGCCAGGGTTTAGCACTCGAAAAAGAAAGCATTTCCACTTGAAATTCAACTCCATTTGCCCCAATTACACTTGCTAAAATTCAGGGCTATTATGGCGCAGGGAGACTGAGAAAATCTGCACAGGGAAAGAGGCAACAACTTTATGAACTTTGAAAAGACACTTTTTCCTCCTGGGGTCTTAGAATCCAAAAGCTCTCCAATTACTTAGACTAATTATCTGGGGGAGAATATGTGCTCAGACGAAAGGGAAAGCCAATGCTTTCATATAGGTTTTTTTTAATCTAACACAAAGAAAAAAAATCTGAGGATTTGAAGTACAAAAAAAAGAAAAAGAAAAGAAAAAAAGGAAACCACCTTTGCAGAAACTTGTTGAAATGACAACACCGTGCAAGGCTAGGACAGAGGGAGACGAGGTAAAATACCCACCGAGCGTTGGGGGCCGAGGACAGGAACACCCCAGCTTTCGCGGGGTGGGGGAGAGGATTGGGAGAAGTCGGAGGAGCTGAGACTTTTCAAGTCCGAGCACCGCGCTTAAGTTAAGCTGGAGGAGAGAGCCTGGAGGCTTGACGGAAGCTGACAGTCCTCCCGTTAGGCTCGGTGCTCCCTGGGAGCGCTCGTCGGATCGCTTCGCCTCGGCCTGGTGGCTTCCTTAGCTCACGCTCTCTCGCGGATTCTGCCTCCAGCTTGTGGCTGCCTTGCCGATTGACTCCGCTCCGCGGCCGCAGGCGTGTTGCCCCGCAGGCTCTTCCGCGCCTGAGTCCAGCGCCGCACAAAGCTGGAGCGCGGGCAGGCGGGCAGCCGCGCAGCTAGCCGGCTCCCTCGGCGCGCCAGCTCTGCGCGCTCGCAGGGCCCGGGGCTGGACAAAGCAGCAGCGGCGGCTCTTCTCTGCGGCCCTTCCCGGGCCCTGGGTACCACAGAGCCTCTGGGTCCTCTTCGGAGGCCGAGAGCATTTGGCTACCCTGGGGCTGGAAGCCGCGTCTGCCGCAGCGTCTGGAGCCTCGATTCTTCTTCCTGCAGGCTTAACCCGCGCTGGCGCTGGAGCTGAGCCTGCCGCTGGCCCCGACCCCTGCACCGCACCGACTCGCCAGCGGTCTCCCTCCCGCCGACGCGGGCTTTCGCTGGAAGAAGAAAGTTTTGGCTCCTGCGTGGAAACTTGTCTGGCCCAACTCTCCCAGCGTAGCGGTGGGGGAGGGGACCGGCGACCCGGAGGAAGGAAGGGGGGTGGTAGAGGGAGACCTGCCTGAACGCTGCAATAAAAATAAAGCGAGAAGAAAGAAGCGGACTCACCTTTATGAGGCATCCTCTCTCGTTGTCAAAGCTCCTGTCAAGAGTTTTGTTTGGTTGGGTGCTTTTTGTTTTTTGTTTTTTTCCTGTTGTTGCTTAAAGACCACAACGGTTTGAAAGGACGGTGTTTAAAAGGAGTTTCTCGTGAGAGTTTTCTCCACGGACGCTGCAGGGTTGGTGTATGAGAGCAATTCTCAGATCCCTGGGAAGGAGACAGAGATTGACAATAAAATGGGCTGTCAGCGGCTGGAGAGTGAGAGATAAAGAGTGTGGGTGAGGGAAGTGGCTGCAGCCAGCACACCTATGCTGATTGGTGATGGCTCAAGTGTGTTAATGTGTGTGTGCCGGCGCCCGGCCTCGCCTCCACCGCTCCTCACTGGCCCATTAGCGAAGCCTGACCTCTGTCATCATCCTCCAGCAAAACACTTCCTCCTGCGACTGAACCAGAGCGGGAAATGAGGCCGAGCCACGGTTCGCTTTTCAAACCCACTAATCACTCCGCAACATGCAAATGCACCGCTCGCTCCCACACAAAATATTGCTTTATGCAAAGCAGCGCCGGGGCCTCGCGCCAGCCGATTGGATGCTCCCTCTCCCCGCCTGGTGCAATTGGTCCGTTTGTTTGAATATGAATACACTTGTTTTCGGCTCCGCCGGTGGGTCCGGGCTCTTCTCCCCGGCGCTGGGCCCCCGCTCTGGGGCTCTGGCGCTCGCCGACTTCTCTCGGCTCTGATCGCTCAGGCAGTCAACACCGCCCAGCACTGCGGCCGCCAACTTGAGTGGTCCGGGAAGGCCTCTGGGATGGGAGTCGCGCCCCCCACCCCCACCCCAAGCTGGGCTCGGGACTCCTAGCCCACCGAGGGAGCAAGTTTCTGTAGTTCTGCGTCGTCCTTTCTTGCCAACTCCACTGAACTGTGGCCTGCCGCCCCGCCCCCGTCCACCCTCCCCTCCCGCCGCCCCTACCCCATCACTGCCTTGGCCCCAGGACGCAGAGCACAGCGCTGGCCTCACCCTAGCCCACCTGGCCTCTAGGAAGAGGAGGAAAGGGGCGGGGGCGTCACAGGGTCCTGGCAGCTTCTCTCTAGGGCTGGAGGAGCGTCGAAGCTTAGGCCGGAAGGGGGCCGCCAGACCGAGAACTCAGCAAGGCCAGCGGCCTTGCCAACCGAGGCCTCCCGGGCCTGCCCATTCCCCCACTCTTGCTCCCCCAGTCCTTTCTTCTCTTCTTTCTCCTTTCGGAAGCCGCGGTGCGAAGCGGAGCGGAGGCACAGCCCGGGCTGGAGAGGCCCGAGCAAACACGCCACTTACTTTGTGTACAGAGGATTCTTGTGAAAAGCCCTGAAGAGTCCTCACCAAACACTCACCAACTTCTCCCACGTGCCATTTGTTGACTAAGTGTGGCAGCTTTTCCAAGCTCCCGAGAGGAGGGGAAGCAAGGGGGGGGTGAGATAAAAGGGGAGGGGGAGTGACCAATGCTGGGGTGGGGTGACCAATGCTGGAAGAGATTGTGTGTGTGTGTGTGTGTGTGTGTGTGTATGTGTGTGTCTCCCCTCCAGCATTGTCGCTGTCAGCGTGCGTCCGTGTGTGCCGCCGGTTGTGTGTGGTGCTTGCTTAGCTCAGTCCACGGAGGCAGCTCCCCTTCAGCTGTTGCCAGAAAGCCGGGGAGGAGAGTAAGTAAATGGTTTTTCTCTTCTGACCACACACCAGAAATCCGTTTGTTGAATGCTCGACAATTAGGATACACCTCAGTACACTCCAAAGGCGTCCCTCGGAGCCCGCAGTTTAGGTGACAGGGAAGCGAGCCGGCTGCCTTGTCCAGCGATGTCCTGAGCGCTCTCGGAGCAGGAGGGCCTTGGAGCCGGGAGGGAGAAGGCCAGAGTTGCAGGACACACCCCAGGACTCGGCAAAAGGGAAAGGGTTGGAAAAGCCGAGACAAGGAGATTGAAATGAAGCCGCCGCCTGGGACACTTGACTCTTGTTGACTTCTGAAAAGTTCTGCAAGTAAGAGCTCATCAATAAAGTCTGCGCGTCCGGAACTGGCCGCTGGCAGGCCGCGCCGCGGAAGACCCTTGGGAGCCGGAACGGTGAGGCCACGGTAGGCTGCCATGCGCCGCCAGGCCTACTGTGGGCCTGGCACTCTTGGACTGACCCAGAACCCAGCAATATTGCTACCAAGAGCTACTGCAGGGTTCAGCGCGAGCGAAGGCCTCGCCCGCCCGAGTCAGAGTTGAGTTCGCACAACCCGCTCACCTCCTTCGCCTGAGCTCTGCCTTTTTCCTGAGGCTCAGAACCCCTAAGCGCCAAGAGAAACCCAGGCCAAAGGCGAAGGAGGTGGCGCTGGGTGCGGGTGACCGCGGCCTCCCTGAACGATTTCGTAGGACCGCGACTTTCAGATGTTCCCTGGAAGTGGGACAGCGGTTTCGGGTCCCAGAGCACCGAGAGTCTTCGTTCTCTCTCTATCCCTTTTTATTACTTAAGTGAACATTAAAGAAGCTTAAACTCAAGGCTACTGGGCGCGAAAGAGAAGAGGGAAAAAAGACCCAGTGATTCGGTCCGAACGCGAGGCGAATATCATTTTTACAACCTCTCAATTAGCGACCGAGTGGATTAGCACCTTCTTAAGCTTTGCCTCAGAAAGAAGCAGCCATAATCTTGTAGCTATTTCCCCTCAGGGCACTGGCTCTTTGAATCAGCTCCTTCTCCCACCCCTCAACCCCCAGCTCACCTCGACGGAAAGTTTTAACAAAAAAAAAAAAAATCAGAAGCCGAAAGGAGCAGGAGTGAATGCCACTGACGTCACTGGGTGGGGATAGGGGCTCAGGAATGGACTTCTGGAAACTCCTCTGCACAAACAAGAAACAAAAAGGACTTGGCCGCTTCCAAGGTGTCAATATTTGCGGGTGGGGAAACAGCTCCGGAAGAAGGCAGAAATTTCAAAGTTTAAGGACAGGGGGGATAAGAGAGATTTCTTCACTCTCTCTAGGCATGTCCCAAGGAGAGTGGGGGTGCTATTCTACTTTCTGAGGAACATCACTCCCTCTGCCAAGTACCTGCTGTGGGGACAACGTGGAAGGATTGGAGTGGAGAGGTGGGGCGCCAGAGATGTCCACAAATTTTAGACAAATCGTAGGTCGCCATTTTAATTGAAACTTCCAACGTGACCGAGGCCCCTGCGCTGCGCTTCAATGCCGAGATGGGTGGGGTGGGGATAGTTGCGCCCTGGGATTCGGTGGCGGCGGCGCCTTTCCCCTCCACTTCGAGTTTCCCTCAGCCGGTTGCCGCCCAGCCCCTGCCCCTTGTGCGACAGGAGGACCTCTCTTCCGCCTATGAGTTCCGGCACGGGCTGCCCCAGTTGTCCCACCTATAAAGGGAGGCTGTCTGTGCCGAGGGAGTCAAGCTGGGGGATCGCGGCTTGCTGGGAGAGCGCTCAGAGCCTCTTATCAGTATTGGTGCGTGTGAGATTCAGCAGCATCTCATCCCCAGGTCCCTGGCCTTTGCCTTTGTCCACCCCGTCAAGTTCCGGGTCCCGGGGGCATCCTCTGTCGAGGCAAAATAGTGTCCAGCACACTGGGGGGCATGCTTTCAGCTCCCAGCTTCGGAAACAAGAGTCTCCCACCCAGTGTTCCTACACCTTTAAACTCCTGCTTTCACTGGGCCAAGCTGACAGTCGCGGTGTTTGTGCGCTGGTAATGGTGAAGTCTGTCGTTTTTTGAAGGAAACACCTGCATCACTTTGCAGAGCCCTAAACGTCTCTAACTGCATAACCTGGGAAAATGGGTCCCTTGATAAACGGGTCAAAAGATCACCAAAGGCAAAGAAAGGCCTGTAACCCCAGCCTCCAGGTTCAGAGTGCTTCCCTTGCTCCTGGCCTTTCTTCTTTCTCCAGCAACCCGCCGGGTTTCCACCTCCACACTCCCGCAGTTTTGCCAAGCCCAGAGCTTAGAGAAGAGGAGGGGATGCCAGGGCCCTCCCAGGGGCGCCTCCAAGCTGTGGCCACACTTGGCTGGAGGAAGCCAGGTGTCCTCACCCTTCCTTCGCCTCCTGCCAAATAGCTGATGTGTTAGGGCGTTCTCTGGGGTTGATCCTCGTACTGGGCAGCAAGCGTCTTTCTGGTTCTCACTACCTTCTGCCCCCCAACCCCAGAATGCTTTAAAACACTGTCCAGCTGGGTCTCCCAGCAAAGAGATTTCTTGAAGCCGGCGAGTAGGACACCCAAGACTGCCTCCAGTACTTCACCTGCTGTTGTCTAGATAGGGACCGGATGTAAGGCTCCTGAGATGTAGTACCCTTGAAAACACCAGCACTTTTTTTTCTTCCAAATTCTTGCAAATAGGGTTCTTAGGAAAGTCTGTCTTCCATTACATCAATTGACTTGATCCCCCAACCGTCTTTTCCCTATTACCTCCGTCCCCAAGAGGCAAAAGTTCAGCTTCAAAACGAAAAGAAAGTCAAGGCTAGTCCCTTCTCCCTAGAGATTCGCTCTGTAAACAGCTGCCTCTTCTGAAAGCCAGGGACTGCAGTTTGTCCAGTCTTGGAGCAAAGAACCCATGGGCCAGGAACTGGGGGCTTTGGGGCTGGGGAGCTGGAGGGAGCAAATGTCATGGCTGGCTCGCTCCAGCAGCCAGGGAACCAGAGCTAAGAGCATCCTGACAAGGCTTTTAAAATGACATTGATTGGGACAAGCTGTTCCCAACACCAGAAAGAGTTAATCTTCCTGTTAATCAAGGCACTAAGGGGCTCAATGCGAGTTTTATTAGGGACTGGAGAACAGAGGCAGCAAGCGAGGGATCAAAAGCCTCAAAAGCCGAGATCCCAGATATTTTGTCAGCGCGTGCTCTCCAGGAAAAAAAAATGTATTTTCAATTAGAGAACAATTCGGTGCTTTTCATCATTTCCTAACCCAGTCTCACAGATGGTGACTTACAAACCCGGCTAGCGGGGAAAACCAAGGCCTGGGCGTAGCTGGGGGACCAAGTGGCGGGGGAGGAGCTGAGGGTTTTCTCCTCCTAGTTCGGCCGGGAGAATTTAAGAACCCTCTCTCCCGGGTCCCTGAAGCCTCCGATTCCTCCAGAAGGGAAAGAATGAAAAGTGAAGCAACACCACCACCAATATCTGAATCCATCCCTCCGGATCAGCGCCCCACTCCCCAGACGCAAGTGGAGTCCGGAGCTCGCACGCCGCGGCCCCACCAGCAGGAAACTTTGCGTAGCGAAAGAGACTCTCCTTCCGTCTCTCCCGCGCTGCCCCCTTCTGCCCCGGAGGGGCGTAGGATTCCCTTCGGTTCAAATTCTAAAATAAATAAATTCCAGGCCCTGAGAAAATTTGAATAGCAATCCCTCCAATAATAATTGTATGAGAGGATCTGAAGAAAAAAAAGACCAACCACACACACCCTCGCACCGGAGTGAGAAAGCCAGAGAGGAGGTCCCTGGCTCGCCCTGAGCGCGGGGCAAGGACTCTGGTCAGAGGTAATTATGTCACCGCGTTTTCTTGCCCTGACAGCCGAATAAACACAATCTCCAATAAACATCTCTAATGAGGGAGGAGGCCCAAGGATGGCTCGGTTTGATTTATGACTGGAGGACAAGGTCCACTTCCCACAGCGAAGCGGGCAACCTGCTCACCGCCCAGCTCTGGGGAAAGGAACCGGTGGAGAAGAGGACCCCGGCCCAGGTAAGGTGCGCGGCCTCGCTTCCAGCCTAGGTGGGCAGGGGGATTGGCCGCCGCTGAGTTGGTAGGTGGTCCCAAGTACCTGTCACAGGTGCCTGAGATCCAAACGTCCTCGGAAAGTGCCTCTAAAAGGTCTAGGAAGGGGGCGCCAGGAGCGCGAGTTGGAGTGGGGGAGGGTGAACCCTGGCCTGACGGTCGGACCAGCCTCTGCAACCTCTCTGGTGGCGAGCTCCTGTGCCGCGCTTAAGTTGGCCCTGGGGGTCTCCAGCAGCTTAGGGCTGGACTCCTGGGACTTTCGACCTGAGGAACCGCAAGTTAGTAGGCTGTTTGGGGTCGTCCCTTTCTTGACCCACTTGGGGAAACTTCCGGCACCGGGCTCCAGCCAGCCCGGAGCCGGAGCGTGCCTGAGCTCAGCTCTACCCGGCGCTCGGCGGCCAGGCTCCCCTGGCGCCCACAGGCTTGCCACCGATGCAGAGAGCGCAGCGCGGGTAACTCTCACGCAGTAACCCGAGCCTGCGTTCTAGCTCAGTGAAAATCGCTAATTGTTAGTTCTTCCGAAGTGAAGCTCAAATCACACGCTGCCCAGCTCAGAGAGCCGCGTTCTTTCGTCCACCGCTCCTTTCAGGGAAACGAACTCCATCTCTCAGACTTTGTTGTGGTCCAACCATCTATACTTTTCCAACCGCAGGAAACTTTTGCTGCACCCCCCAGAACCGCGGCGGGGTGCTTCCACGCACTCCTAGCCTGGCTAGGGACTTCTCCATGCGTGAATGTTTAGCGGCGGCGGGGGGAGGGGAGGATCTGGGTGCAAACTGCATCTCCACTTCTGGCATTTCTCACGATCGCGAGCGACTACTGACAGCAGCAGCAGACCCCAACCCTCAACCCTCAACTCAGGGCGAAACTCGAAGTCCGTTCTTGGGACTGGAGCATTTTGCTACTTTCGCAGGAAAGCATGCTCAGCCAAGATAAGCTCCCCTCCCCCCTCCTGTCCAGCCCTGGGTAACTCCCTTCCATTTTTGTTTGAAAGCAAAAATCAAGCCCCGGGGCCACTGAGGAGGTCTTCGATTGGGGTGGGGGACACCCGTTTCGGACAAGGGAAAGGCGCCGCAGACCAGGACCTGGGTTGGTGGGAAAGCAAGGGAGGTTACCTGGGAGCGGAGGGCGGGGAGGCAGGTGAGCCTGGCGGCGCGGTTCCCACACTTCTCACCACCGCTTGGCAGGGGAAGTGGCAGATCTGACAACCGCGTTCTACGCGAGGACCTGCCCCAGAGTTTAAATGTCAATGATAAGAAAAGAGGGTGCTCAGGCAGGCGCTAACTTTCCTTAATATCCATGCCAGCGCTGTCCTCATTGGCTGCCCGGCCCGCGTGACGTCATGGCGGCCAGAGTTGGGTTCAGCTCAGTGCTGACTAGCTTTCCCGCCTGGCGGGAGCCTCCCTCCGCCGACCTAGGGTCTGACTCTCTCCATCCGCTGCTCTGGCCTTGCCTTGCCTGGCCGGTGACTGCCCACGCCCAGCCCTGCCCCATCCCGCCTGGTCCTTTAGGGCGTACAGTCAACTCCCCCAATAAACTAGTCCTGCTGAAAGCATTCCTCTTCCTTATTTGTCACGCGGATCCCACGGTATTACCCTAAGGCTAGTCACCTATCTCTCTGGGTGACCACCATGTTCCCGCCTCGATTCTCCAGGGAGTTATTTCATCAGAGGGACTCAAGGCCGCATCATGGTTGATGTGGCCTCTGGCAGGAATCATTTTTTCAGCAGGAGCTCAAGGCGCGATGGGTAACCCAGACTGGACCTCGAGCACACAAGGCACCAGTTGGCACAGACTGGGAGTCCAGGGGAGGATGAGTGATCCCAAAGTCCTGGGCCAGTCCGCTGAGTTTTCATAATGGAAACCCCAAACCCCGCCTGCCCGGCTTCCCTTGCCCCTTCGACTGAAAGTCTCCAGCCACGTAGAAAACGTAGGTGATTGTATTTGTCTTTGACTTGAGTGTTAACTGTTGACTTGGTGATTTGGAGAAGGAAAATGTGGAAGTCACAGATGGTGAGGTCAAGATTTCCCCTCTTGGCACGGAAGAAACGACAGAAATTGGGGCGAGGCCGGCAGGATGCTGACCTGGTAGTCTGTGTCAATTTTCCCTTCACACCTTCGTGGACAGGGAGATGGCTTAGAGGAGCTGAGCCCGTGTTTCTTGGAATGGATGTTTACAGCAACGCTGCTGCCTTACTGCCTGCCTCCAGCAAGGGACAGGGGGCTCTCAACTTCCAATTTCCTCTCTTCTGCCTGCGACCAGGTCTCGAATTTGGAAGTGACTGATACGCGTGGCCTGGAAGTGCAGGGGGCGCTTGAGGGGGTGGTGGGAGGGGAAGTGAAGGGGCGTGGTATCGCTCTTACACAGCCCCATCCTGGGTGGACCCAGGCGTGGGTGTCAAGGCCAGGCCAGGAGGGGGGGAGCGATTGGGGGAGGGTAGGCCCCCAGGGCCAGATACTGCACACCTCGGTCATTGGGGGCTGCGAAGGGAGATCCCTGCACAGATGGCGACAAGCTGAGAGGTTGAGAGGTTTCCGCTCCTCCCCTAGCACACCTGGACAGGTGCGGGACTTCACAACAAGCCAGGGAACAGCTCCAGGCAGCCCTCCTTGCCTCTCCTCTTAGCCAGCTAAGAGCGGAACTTGATTTTTTTTTCTTTTTCCTTTTCTCTTTCTTTCTTTCTCTCTTTTTTCTTTTCTTTTCTTTTTTTTTTTTTTTTTTTTTTTTTTTTTTTTTTTTTTTTTTTTTTTTTTTTTTTTGTTCTTCGTACTCTAGCGGTCTAGGCCCAGAGGGAGGGGTAGGGGTGGGGAGGAGAATGAAAGCCAGTTGGCAGAGAGGTCTCAGGGGGTTGTTCGCTACACTTCCCTTCTCCAGCCCTACTCTCAGGTATTCTCGAGTCAGGGCTAAGGAGCCATCTACCCCTACTGGCCGCCCGAGTGGGGACCTGGACCCTACAGTGGTTGTGTAGTTCCAAACACAGCTGGGAAGTGGGGCTCAGGAATTTACTCGAGTTTCTTCACTATTGGCCTTCTCCCGTGACCTAGTTTCTCTCGGTAAGCCCCTAGCTCTCCTCTGGGACCTCCGCCCTAGGTCTCTTTCACTTGTCATATGTGCCTCGGGTGTGGGCTATGGCTAGGCCTTGGACCTGGATAGGCCTCCCCAGCTGCACAGTTTCTGATCCAGGTTCGCTCTTCACCCGCCCCCTGCCCCAACCGGAGGCCGCGGAAAGGGCTACTCTGGGCTTGTTTGGAGTCCGGGCCATTAAATATGAGCGGATCCCTGCAACCCAGCAGGGTGCTCAAGAGCGATGCTGGAAACGCCACGGCCGCCGCCTGCTTATCTGCCTGTCAATAAAAGACGCGTTCAGGCCGCACCGGAGAGCCTGCGGTAGAGGCGAGGCCAGACCTCGGCCCTTCCGAGCTCCAGGCCAACGCTGGAGCCGCTCTCCATTAGCCCCCAGCACAGAAGGCAGGGAGGGAGGGAGCCGGAGCTGAGGTCGTCAACCCGGAGGGTGCAGGTTCAGCCGCAGCCAACGCTTGGTTCTCTGGTAGCTGTTGACCTCGGGGAAACTCTTGGAGACGCTATCAGAACCCGAGGTCTGGGGCCTTCCCTGGGCCCCGGCCACCGACCTTGCTGGCTACAGGGTCCTGGCCCGCCCCATGTGGTGCCTAGCCTTTGAGGTCTAGCCTTGCCCTCTCCTGGTTGGAGGCAGCCTCCCTAGGCCACACAGGCTCGGATGGCGGGCAGAAGCGCAGAGCTGGCAGCCCCGGGGCATAGTGGGGCACATTAGTCCCAGGATGACCACCGCTAGCCAAGGCAGGCTATAGGTAGGGTGCAAAGGGAGTAGGGCTCCTTTTCTTCCAAGCTTTCTTCAGCGGTTGTCCCAGGCTGCAATTCTCCAACATCTAGGGCAATCCCAAACTCTGTTTCTCTACAGCACCAGTGAGCGAGCTCGGCAGTCGCCTAGCCAATGGAGGCTCCTGGAGCAGCCTGGGCCCCTAACTGCCAGAAAGGCCAGAACTTCCGCTCCAGTCATCAGAGGCGAGGTGGACAACAGGGATGTGGGGGATAGGGGTGGAGGCGAAAGGAAAGATTAGAGAGCAGTCTTGGTTGGATGCGGGAAGGGGGCTTGGCTTGAGTTATAGCTGAGATTTGTTGTGCTTGTCCAAGGTATGTTTTTTCCCCTTTCTCTGTCTTCTCGTTCCCCTGAACTACTTTATGCAAATAAACTGGCTTTCAGATTGTGTAGCCCCTCCCACGGACCTGAGCTTGGCGGTGGGTGGGAACTGATTCAGTGTTTGTCTTTTAATTGATAATGGGCAGTGAGTCTCCCTCTGATTGAAAAGTAGAAA
>PVKS010030853.1:0-23721 GCA_004027875.1 Aplodontia rufa
GCTGAAACCACTGAGCCACCGCTCCAGCCCCATTTCCTTAGGTTTTTAACCCATCCTTTTGTGAGTTTAACCAAAGTGGAACCTGATTTGTGATGAGAAACTTTGAGACAAAGTGTATCTGCTCTCTTGAGATTGCCATGTATAGTAGTACTGAGAAGTGATTAATTGGGGTTTTGATTCCCATTCCTTCATGTTTTAGATGTATTTGAAGAGGTATTCATTTTTCTTTCTCCTGGAACTTGATCTGTAGAAATGGGGGAGGGGTTGTGAGATTCCCATCCTTTAGGGACAGGAACTGTTTACAGTGGCTCCTGTTCTGTGGTAGTTAGCTCCTCAGTCAAGTACTGTAACCCCTGAGCCATTGCTCCAGTCCTCTTGACTACTCTTGATGATAAAATAATTCTTAAATGATTTGGTTAAATAAGTAAGTCTCAGCTAACGTGAGTGTTTTGAGTTCTGCTTGACCTGAAGTATCAATCCAGTTATGTTGTGGTTTTTGTTTTTTATTATTCTTACATCTAGTCATTGCTCTAGTGGCCAGATCTTTTGCTGATCTAACATTGAAAAGCACTCATTTTCCAGGAAGTTGCTTTTGTGAGTCCTTAGAAACTGTAACTTGGGAGATCTGTCTTATTTCCACTCACCTTCATAAATCACACAATAAATCTCATCTTCCAGAAAAGGTTTGAGGGTGAGAAACCATCTGAGGTTTAATAATAATGAGTACAATTTGTACCTGATGTCCTGAGTATTTTGTAAACTTTGTATTAAAAACATTTTTTTTTTTTTTGAGAGGGACAATGAGAGAATCAAGTTTATTTAGTTTTTCACATGGCCTTCGTTGCTCCAACGCTTGGTTGTGTATGGGTGGCTGAGGTTTGAACTCACATACTCGCTCATGCCAGGCAAGTGCAGTAACCGCTGAGCTCCAGCCCAGTATTAAATATTCTTGACAGTTGGATTAAGTGTGTTTCTCAATGATAGAGAGCTTGTGTAGCGAGCGTGCCAAGGCCTGGGTTCAATGGGAATTCTAAGGAAAGAAACTATGGCTCATAGGTAGGTAGAAAGTAGGTTACTCACATAAATAGGTTGGAGATGATTGAGGCAAACATGGACTTTGTTACTTTGCTACTTAATACTTCTGTGATCTTGGACATCATTTTTGTTTTTATTTATTTATTTTTTTGTTTGTTTTGTGTTTTGTAGTACTGAGGACTGAACCCAGGGGCACTCTACTGCTGAGCTACTTCCCCAGCTCTTTTTTTATGTTTTATTTTGAGACAGGGTCCCACTAAATTTCTGAGGCTGGCCTCACACTTGTTGTTCTCCTGGCCTGGCCTCCCAAGACCCTGGGATTACATTCATGTGCCACTTCACCCATCTCATTTTACTTTTGGATGTTGGTTGTTATCTGCAGGGCTGAGACTAATCATGTTGTAGACACTTGGTTACTACTACTAGTCGTCTCTTCTCAGTGGACAATTAGAAAAATTTTTCTCTTTTACGGTGTGAGAGTTAGCTGTACATACTACATATATTCTTGAGTTATTGACACTAGGAGACTAGCATGCTTTTCTTTTATTCAAGGGAAGTGTACTTTTTTCTTTTTTTTTTTTTGTAAGGAGAGAGGGGACAGTGAGAGAGAAGATCACAAGTTTTAAGTGTACATTTTAAAGGAAAAAATTTCAGTACCAGCAAGCATAGTCAAGTTCTACCTAAGGTTTACCTACCAGCTCAAGATTTAAGTACCATAGATATGTAGCATATCAAAGTTAGTGTTATTGGAGGTCAGGTCATTTTAGACAAGTTCTTGGGAAAGAAGCCATTGAGATGGTAATGAAAGGATCTCTCCTATCTAAAATGGATTTTGGAGAGGAAGATTTCATTGAGGTTATGCATTTGTCCTGTTTCAGTACAGGATTGAGTTCTTGGAGTTTCCAGTGATTCTCTTGGAACTTTCTTGAATAACCTAGATTTTTAGTTTCACTTTGAAAAGAAAAACGTTGTTCCTGGATCCAGGTTGGAGTCATTGTAACAAATATTTATGCCACTGTCCTGTGCTAGACAAATAATGTGCTAGGTTTGTTTTGGAGTTGTAAAAATGTGCTCTAATAGACACCATTTAGTAATTTCACCTGTTTTCCCATATACTGAGGGTGCAGAAGGAGGAGGATCACAAGTTTTAAGACCAGTTTGAGCAACTTAGCAAGATAGCCTGTCTTTTTTTTTTTTTAAGAGGGACAGTGAAAGAGAATCCAACTTACTTAGTTTTTCATGTGGCTTTCGTTGCTCCAAAGCTTTGCTGTGCTCATGATGCTAGGGTTTAAACTAGTATATCTGCACCTGCCAGGCAAGTGCTATAACTGCTCCAGCCTCACAAAATGCTGTCTTGAAGTAAAATTTTACAAAAGGCATTGGGGATGTAGCTCAGTGGTATAACACTTGCCAAGCATGCATGAGCTCCTGGGTTCAATCTCCAATACCAAAAAAAAAAGAAAAGAACAAAAAGCTTCAAAGAAATGTGCAGGTTGCTGTGGTGCATAGAGGAGAGACAAATCACCAGGAAGGAGTCAGGAAAAAATCTTGTGAATGAAGTGCGGTGATATGTCAAGGCCCAAGGTCAGCATAGATCATCAGGCATTTTTACCTCCCGATCTTACTGTGTAACAGTGGGTACAGTAGGGACAAGCCTGTGGAGGGGCCCAGCATTCCAGCAGCTTGGTCGGGTCTTTTTTGTTTCAGCTGCTTCCCCCTTAGTGTTGGGGAATGGGACTTGGGTTGAATTCTTACGTCCAGTGAGTTAGAGGTTAACTATTCTGATCAACCTTACTAAGGAAAATGAATTTCTCAAATGAGAGAAAATTTCTGCATTATAAATTAGAGCTGTGAAAAAAGATGAAATGCAGCAAGAGGCAAGGTGAAAGAAGGGGCTCTGGAGTTCTTTTGAGGCAGCAGCTTTGGCCACTGCCTTGGTGTTATTGTGAAGTCAACAGGATGCTGCCTGTCATAGGAACTAGTTTGTCAGTGTTCCTTTTCTAGCATCGAGATTCCCTATAGCTAACCAAATCGTGCCTTAAAGACTTACAAGTATTTAAGACAGGACTCTGGGGGCTAGAGCGGTGGCTCTGCATGTGCGAGTACGTGAGTTCAAACCCCAGCCCCACGTATGCAACAAAAGCATATGAAAAACTAAATAAAAAATTGTCTCTCTCTCTCACTGTACCGCTCTCTTAAAAAAAAAAAAAACCCGAGAAAAGACAGGACAGTGAAGTTGAAATTACATTGTAGTGTTTCAAAACAAAATGTGGCTAATGAGAAATTATCTGTTAATTTG
This sequence comes from Aplodontia rufa, assembly GCA_004027875.1. Classification (NCBI taxonomy): domain Eukaryota; kingdom Metazoa; phylum Chordata; class Mammalia; order Rodentia; family Aplodontiidae; genus Aplodontia; species Aplodontia rufa. The sequence continues at coordinate 3,335 of PVKS010030853.1, forward strand.
TATCAGAAACTGCATTTTAGCCTATTTATTCATCCTCTGTGGAAATAAATCCAATATATTATTCTGGCTTTGGCATGAGAGTTGACTGATACTTTCTGAAATATGCAAATAGGGGCTGGAGAGGTGGCTCAGCGGTAGAGCACTTAAACCTGGCATGCTCGAGGACCCAGGTTCAAACCCTAGCACCACACACATAACAACTAAGTATCTGAAAAATAAAAACCAGATGAATAAAATAAAGGAAATGTGCAAATAGGAAAATGTAATAGGCTATGTAAATTACTCTATTCTGCCTTTAGCACTAAGGCATTTAGAAAAGTCTTAGTGTCTCTGGGTCTTAAGTCCTTCATTTAACAAATAAAGGATCTTTTTTGGAGAGGGTACTGGGTAATAAACCCAGGGCTGGGAGTAACATCTCAGTCCTATATTTATTTTTTTAGTACCAGGGATTGAACCCAGACATGCATAGCCACTTAGCCATATCCCTGGTCCTTTTTATTTTTTATTTTTGAGACAGGATCTCAATTACTGAGGCTGGTCTTGAACTTGCAGTCCTTCTGGTCAGTAGCCTCTCTGATCACTGGGATCATAGATGTGCACCATGTATGCAGGTTTTTTTTTTTGTTTGTTTGTTTTTGTTTTTTTTTTGTTTTTTGTGATAGATTCTTGCTAACTTAATGAGGCTGGCCTCAAACTTGATCTTGCCTCAGTTTCTGGGATTACAGAAATGTACCACTGTGCCTGACTCAAAGGATCTTGACTAGACAATTTCCAGTGTTTGGTTTAGCTAATACTTCTCAATCTTACCCCAAAATAATATATTATCTTCAGGTGCCTTTTATTAGAGATAAACTCTATGTAATTAAGCAGATCATACTTATTCTTCAATAATAGTTTGTAATCAAGATGTGTTTTTAAATTTATGATTATTTTATTCATTTTTTGGTTTGCCTCTGTGAGGGCAAGGAGATGGTAGAAAGATTGTACTCAGGAACATGAGGACCTGGGTTCCCACCCCAGCACCACATACACAACTAAGTGTCGAAGAAACAAAGACCAGATGAACAAATAAAGTTGATTCTCTTTCCTTGCTCTCTCTCCTCCCCATCTCTCATTTCTCTCTTTAAAAAAGAAAAGAAAAAATATATACTTGTTTTTAGACCATTTGGGAAAAAATAAAGGCTTAGAGAAATGTATAAGAATTATCCGTGATCTCTTCTGCTTGAGGACAATCAGTGCTAAAGGTTTTTGCTTTTCAGTTGACGATTTATAGCAAACTAATTTTGATACTAGTTACTAAATATTAAAGGAGAAACATAGGTGCGTGTATAAATATGTGTATATATACACGCGCGCACACACACACTTATGTATATTGTATATTTGAACAGTTGTGGTTTAGTGCATTGGTGAGTTAACTGCTGTTTCAAGATGTAAATGAGCAACTTAAAACTGTGATAGCTCAGGTGTATCAAAGTATGAAAGTGCCGCGAAGGTGTTTAACAGTCTCTGGATTGAGTTGTTAAGACATTATTACTAGTCATCTGTAGCTAGGTGAACCTCCTGTGCTTACACCTTTGAACCAAGCAAATAACATCACAATGGAATTACATTGGCATAGCTTCAAAAGTGGTTAAAAAAAATTCTTTGGGGGTAGTTCTGATGTTTGAATGCCACTTGTTATGTTAGACTGCTGGATAAATTATTACCTTTGTATCCTTAGCTGGCCATTTATCAGATTTAATAAGCTTACCTTTAGGTCTTTTTTTGATACTGGGGATTGAATCCTGGGGCACTTAACCACTGAACCACATCCCCTGCCCTTTTTATTTTGAGACAGGGTCTTGATAAATTGCTTACGGCCTTTCTAGGTTGCTGAGGCTGGTCTTGAACTCAGAATCCTCCAGCCTCAGCCTCCCAAGTCACTGGGATTACAGGTGTGTGCCACCATGCCTGCCATAAGCTACCTTTAGAAAAAGGGACATGCTGTCTGGTATCCATTCTTTAAAATCCATTTAAAAAGCATACGTGTTCAGCCGTGCATGGTCATTCACACTTGTCCTCAACTACTTAGGAGGCTGTGGCAGGAGGATAACAAGTTTGAGCCCAGACTTGGGAACTTAGCAAGACCCTGTTTCAGAATTAATTATGTTCTAAATGTTTTTGTATTTATGTTAGGTATATAGGTGATTTAGTTAGTTATTGGTTTATATGACATAAACATTGCTTCCACAAAAGGTTAGGTAGGTCTAGCACCATTTTAAATAGCTACATCAGATTCCATTATGTATTAACAAACAAAAGGGGAAACTGAAGGATGGCTTGGCCATATTCGTTATCTTTTTTCTTCCTCAGATAGTCTTAAGTAAATGCAGATTTAAAGATAAAGCTGTTGCCTCCTGCCCTTCGTCCTATTTGCCATCCTTGGCTTCTGAATGCTGGCTTTGCCTCCGGTTGATGAGCATTTCACTTGATGTTCCCACAATCTTTGAAGATTTCTTCAAAGCATCTTTAAAGCGTTCTGTTAAACTGGTCAAGAAATTTGTCTTATAGCCAGGACATGAAGTGTAGGCAGTGCACCCGAATGTTGTTAGGTAGAAGCCAGGAGAGGCTGCATGTTCCCAAGGTCATATGGAGGGTCAGGGTAGAGGTGGTCACTACATTGTTATGTCCATAACTGTGGATCAAATGCAAGAAGGAAAAAATATCTAAGAGACAGACAGCCTCAGGGAAAGTTGTAATATTTCATAGGAGGGAGGAAAGGGTAGACAGGATGGTAAAGGAGACTTGAGCTGAGGACCTGAGAAAACCACCATTGTCATGAACAGTGATTTAAGGAAATCTGCTCTCTGCCAGGTATATACTAGCAAGTCAGAGTTGCAGTAGAAAGATTTTTTTGTTTTTGTTTTGTTTCTGAGATAGGATCTCCCTAAGTTGCTCTGGCCAGACACAAATTCAAAATCCTGCTGCCTCAACCTCCCAGGTAGCTAAGATTACAGGCATGTGTTGTCTCACCTCGCCTTTTAAAGGAAGTTTGACCATTTATTGTACTGAGTATCATTGCTGTCAAGCCCGCTGTAGAAATATGAGATATGTGTACTTGATAATTTTAGAATGTTCAAGTTTACATAAAGGAAGTAGTAATCCAGCAGAAGGAAAGTAAGGATACCTTGAAGAAATTGTAGATTCTGATTCAAGTCAATTCAAGAATAAAGTAGTAAAAACTGACATTAAAAAAAATTGTAGTCGGGAACACTAACACAAATGCATATCATTCCAGCGTTTAGGAACTGAATCAAAGAGATTGCAGCTGCCCTGAGCAACATATTGAGACCTAGTCACAAAATACAAAACAAAACAAAACAACATTGTAGATTGTCTTAGGTGGGGTGCTAACACTCAGGCTACCCTTTGTATTTATAATAACCAGTGAACCAAAGATAAAGTTCTTATTTTTCGTTTATAACAGTGACAGATACATGCTTAATTAATGTTAGAGGGCTAGTTCTGTTATGTTCCATGTGACAGATTTTAGAGGCTGGAACTAATTATAATTAGAACTGCATCTCTGATATGAACCCTAGAGGAAGTCTTGCTTTCTTTCCTCTGTTAGAATGAGAATTCTCATTTTGAGAGCATTTTATAATATGCTAAAGAATTGAGAAATAAGTGGGGCACAGTGGGGCATGCATATAATCCCAGCGACTCAGAAGCCTGAGGCAGGAGGATTGTTCAAAGCCAGCCTCAGCAACTAGGTGAGATCCTGTCTCAAAACATAAAAAGGACTAGGTAGGGGTGTGACTCTAGTTAAGCACCTTGGATTAATTAACCCTGGTTCCAGAAAAAGAAATTAGTAAACGAAATCCCATCTTTCAGAATCTTTTAAATCACCATTTTCTCTGCATACCAGGTTATGTCACCTTCTTTTTTTTGTCCTGCAGTTGAGGCTGCTACAAATAATCACGCAGTTGTCACACAGGCATACCAGTGCATGAAGTTTTTCTGCATTTTCTCTTTTGCAGTGCTGGGGATTGAACACAGGGCCTTGTGCATACTAGGCAAGAGCTCTACCACTGAGCTGTGTCCCTAGCCCTTTTTATTTTATTCTATTTATTTAATTTTTGTTTTGAGGTACTGAGTTTGAACCTGGCTGCTTTACCACTGAGCCACACTCCCATCCATTTTAATTTCTCATTTTGAGATAAGGTCTTGCTAGTTACCAGGGCTGGTCTTGAACTTGAGATTTTCCTGCCTAGCATTCTGAGTAGCTGCGATTACAGGCATGCATCACCACACCTGGCTCTTAAGTTTTTTAAGTGCATCAAGTGGCATGCAAAAAGGGAAGTGTGGCTACTGAGTCGTTTTTCTAAAACTTTTTTTTTGGAAAGAGAATTTTATGTAGCTTTTCATGTGGCTTTTTTATGTAGTTTTTCATAAAAAAAAAACTCTAAAAGAGCTTTCGTTGCTCTAACACTTTGTTGTATATGTGGTGCTGGGGGTTCAAACCCACTTCCTCGCGGATGCCAGGCAAGCGCCATAACTGCTGAGCCACCACTCCTGCCCCTTTTCTAGACCTTCATAAGTAACAAAATCCTTTTTTTATATGTGAAGTCAAGAGGAAGTTTCAATTTGTAAAACAGATAAAATCCTCTATTTTTCTGCACATCCCTTTGCAAAAGAGGTGAAGTATTGAGTCTTCAAAGAGATTAAGTGAATTCTCCAGGGACAGAGATAAGCATGGTGGCAGGTAAGGATTTGGACTGTTATTTTTCTTGGTATTTCTTTAGTTTAATTCAGTTGTTTGCTTTTCTAATAGTGAAAAAGAAGAAGATGACAATGAAAAGAGAGAAGATCCAGGAGATAACTGGGAAGAAGGTGGAGGTGGTAGTGGTATAGAAAAATCTTCAGGTCCCTGGAATAAAACAGCTCCAGTACAAGCACCTCCTGCTCCAGTAGTTGGTAATTTATTGTTTCTGTTTTAGAAGAAGTCTCGTTTGGGTATAATTTTTATATGTGGTCTCCATTAAACTGTATGTATGTATGTGATAGGGTTAAGGGGTAGTAGGGTGTCTTTCCATTCCTAGCCGAGGGGAGTTGTATATGTCTTCAAAGATTTTCAGATCGTCATTAGATGGAATTTGGAAATTAAGAGACTCTCTTTTGTGTGGGCTCCTAAATTGTATTTATTTTGTTTATTTTTGTGTTTTTGCAGTGGTGGAAATTGAACCCAGGGTCTTGTACATGTTTAATAGATGCTCTGCCACTGAACTGCAAACCTGCCATCTTTTTTTCTTTTGGTATCAAAAATTGAATCCAAAGGCGCTTAACCACCAAGCCACTATTTCTCTGCCCTTTTTATTTATTTATTTTTTTGAGACAGAATCTTGCTAAGTTACTTGGAACCTTGTGTAGTTGCTGAGGCTGGCGGCTGGCTTTGAACTTGTGATCCTCCTGCCTCATCCCTCCCTAGCCACTGGGATTACAGGCATTGTGCCGTGGGTCCCAGCTTGCTGTCATTTTTTTTAGTGCATTACTAAAGCAGCACTTCTCTTGTCTAACCCCCAAACACGTACATGTTCCCTAACGCAGCAGCGTTCAGAGTGGAAAGTTATCATTGACTTACAAGGCCTTGTATGTCTGCCTTTTCTGACTTTTTAACTTGATCCTTATTCATGCTGCTCTTTGGATACACCAGACACTGCTACTGCAGGCCCTCTGTGCAGTGAGTTCAGCCTGAAATTCTCTTTCCGTTGTGTCAGGAATCTGCAAGCTTTTTCTATAAAGGGCCAGATAGTAGTAAATAATGTAGTGTCGAGGGCTGCTTAGTGTGATGGCTTAGCTCTGCTGTCGGAGCACAGAAGTCATGTACAATAGTACAATGAGTATAGCTGTATTTTTATAAAACTTCCCAGCCACTTGGGCTGGATTTGGCTTGTTTGCCAATGCTAGCTTTATATGTTTGCTCTTTATTTGTTTTCAAGTCTGGGCATTATTTTCACTCTATCACTGAGACCCATGCTCCTTACAACCTAGTTTAAAATCACAGCCCTACCACCACTTTACACCCATCCTGTGTTCCCTTACAAACCCTTCCCTGCTGTAACTTTTTGGTGTAGCATTAGTTTCTTCATATTTGTTTCCTCCCTCTAGTATACTACTTTCCAACAGAATTTTTGCAGTGATGGAATAGCAATGTGTGGCACAGTGGTCATTTGCTACATGTGGCTTACTGAATACTTTAAAGTGTGGTTGAGGGGCTGGTGTGGTGGCTCGGTGATGACTGCACTTGCCTGGCATGCCTGAAGACATGGGTTTGAACCCCAGCACCACATGCACAACCAATGTGTTAGAGCAACAAAAGCCACATGAAAAACTAAATTAAATTGATTTCTCACTCACTGTCCTCAAAAAAATTTTAAAAACTGTGGTTGATGTGACTGAGGAACCAAGTTTATTTCGCTTAATAGCCATATGTGGCTAATTGTTAACATACAAGGTTTGTGAATTATTTTTGTTCTGTTGATGTTTGTATCCTGAGTGCAGCTTGCATACTCATTAAATAATGTATGTGTGAAGTTTTCTCCATATAATCAAAGACTATACAAAACAGGAACCCTCTCATCGTAGTATTCAAATGGCTTGCTGGTGCAGTGCTACATGCCTGTCATCCCAGTGACTCAGGAGGGTGAGGCCAGGAGGATTACAAGTTCAGAGCCAGCTTTAGCAACTTGGTGAAACTTTGTGTCAATATGAAAACTAAAGAGGACTGGGGAAGTGCCAACTGGTTAAGCCCTGGTACAAAAGGGGAAAAGGACTATTTCTAACGTGGATGCTGTTGGAAATCTTACCTAGGACCTTGCAAATAGTAAATAAGTGCTCCACCACTTAGCTACACCCCCACACCTCCAGCAGAATATTAAGTATTTGAGAGGTAACAAACATGAACATAACACTGTTTGTATACATATTAAGAAAAGGGTGGAGTTATAGATAGGGAAAACCAATGTCCCCAAAATGTTTGCCAAAGTGAAAAGATATTGGGCTACTTACCTACTTAATTTTTTTTCTGTTTTTTCTAAGAAAATAATAGCAAGAACCTTAAAGGTCATTGTGGGGGCTGGAGCATTGGCTCAGTGGTTACGCGCTTGCCTGGCATGCGTGAGTATGCAAGTTCGAGCCCCAGCACCATGTACACAATGAAGTTTTGGAGCAATGAAAGCCACATGAAAAACTAAGTAAAATTGGCTCACTTTCTCTCACTGTCCCTCTCTCAAAAAAGAAAAAAAAAGTCATTGTGGAAGAAGATTAAATAAGGATATCTAGTTATTTTTCTTTATGATTTTAGAATCTTGACAAACTTTGCATTCTAAGTCCTTTGCACATGGCATCTAATTTAGCCCGTCATCCAGGTAAGAAAGTGATTGTTTACATTTACCGTTAGGGAAACGGAAGACTATAGTAGTCATAGTCTCAAAGGTAGTCCCAGGACCGGCCCATAATTTCCTATACCCCATAACAAGGCCTGTAGAACATGTTTACATAAAGAGTTAAAATGTACATGGACTCTGGCTTTCTCTGGAGATAGCCTGCATTCTCCCTTTAAATGTATGTTTCTTTGCCTCAAAAGTGACTCTCTTGAGATTGCCCCATTCTCTCTTGAATTTGTGTCTACTTTCCTAAATAAGCCTCTGTGAGGGAGAAAAAATGTACATAGAAGAGAAGAAAATTACCCTAATAAGATGAGCTTTTTATACTAAAATATTCCCTCAAGCTGGGCATGCTGGTGCACACCTATAATCATAGCAGCTTGAGAGGCTGAGGCAGGAGAATCGTAAATTCAAAGCCAGCCTCAGCAACCTGGTGGGACTCTCGTCTCAAAACTAAGAAATGAAAAGGGCTAGGGATGTGGCTCAGAGCTTAAGTGCTCCTGGATTCAATCTCTGGTACCAAAAAAGTTTTTTTTTTTCCTCCAATAATTTTATTCTTGTCTAATCCAGAGACCCTTTCTGTATCAGGAGTTACTCTTTTCTATAATTTTTCAGTGGTTGAGAAGTGCAAGTATAATTATTAGAACGCTGTACATTTGAATGGCTTCTCTAAACTGTTGTAAAATATTAGTTACAGAAACCCCAGAACCAGCAATGACCAGTGGTGTGTATCGGCCTCCTGGGGCCAGACTAACCACAACAAGGAAAACACCGCAAGGACCACCAGAAATCTACAGCGACACACAGTTCCCATCCCTGCAGTCCACTGCCAAGCATGTAGAAAGCCGAAAGTAAGTGCCGTAATGTCTGCAGTGTGTGGGGCCTCTCCTCTCACTCTTGCCCAGGGAGTGGGGTGTAGGGCGTAGGAAAACCCACTTACGGGAGATTTATTCCTTTTGGTGAAGCCCAGGCTGCCACTGACATGCAGCTGAGAACCAGGGCGGGACTGGGTGCCCAGGAGGGAGGCAGGGGATAAGGGTCTGGGGGAAGAGCACTAAAGACACGCTTGGCTGTCTGCCAAAGATTCTCAAATCCCTAGTTCATGTTTTGTGGCAATGACAAGTCTCGTAAGTACAGTATTACTGGCTTAACGTTCCTTAAATGGAAACTAAAAATTCAAGAACAGTATTTTGTTGTAATCCCAGTAAATGTGAATAGATGAAAGATGTTGACATTTATAAAATCTAATATTACAATAATCTTATTTCAGCAGGTACTTAAAATGAATGCTACCTGGAGTTAATGACCACATATGGCACATCTATCTACATCTTATTTAGGGACATGAATTTTTAAAAATAAATAAAATGGGAAGAAATGTAAATGACATCAGATGGAAATTTTTTTTGGTTGGCTTTTAAAGTAAATCCCAGCCTTTTCGCCTCTTTGAGAGCACAGCTGGCTTGAATTTAGACCTTCACTTGGACTTGCTCCTTTGCTCTGTCCTTCAGAATGTGTAAGGGACTCTGGGAGGGGAGTGACTCACCATATCAGCTTTCTTTACCTGATCTAATCTGACCCCTCTCACAAGCAGAAGGGTGAGGAGAAATCATTGAACGATGAGAACTTTACTTGAATGAGAAAATTATTGCCCTTACTTTATGCATAAAGAGAGATGTATTGTCTACTAATTGATAAGTGGAGAAGTGAGTCTTGGGAGGAACGTCATTGCTCAGCTTCTTTCCAGCTGTCTTCAAGTTGGTCCCCAAACAGATTTGCAGTTACACTATTCAGTAGGAAGTGTGGGACCATAGTACAGTATTACCTTTTCAGTTCAATTGAAGCCTTAAAAGTGGTTTGATAAGAATTTTATATACCAGTTTTCCTTTTCTGTCCCTACCCAAGGTTCTTTTAGGGGTGGCCTTTCCCCCCACCCCACCCCAAGGAAGAATATTTTCAAAAATCCCTAGTGAAGAATATTTACTGATTACATTTCTTTTCCCTTAGGGATAAAGAAATGGAGAAGAACTTTGAAGTAGTAAGACACAAAAATAGAGGTAGGGATGAGGTTTCAAAAAACCAGGCCCTTAAACTTCAGCTAGACAACCAATATGCTGTGCTTGAAAATCAGAAAAGCAGCCACACACACTACAATTAAGGAATGGTCTTTGCTGACCCTTGAGGTAACTAGACCACAGCCAATCACCATGAACCTTTCATCCGATCTCTGTTGGATCTACAGCAACTGATGCAGACCACTCGATTTAAGTGACCGGCCCTATTGCACTGTGGAAGTTTAAAGTGTCACAACCGCTCTTTATGTATATTGGATTTAGGAGAATTTTCATTGTTATATAAATGTGTGAACTAGAGTCAGCAGTGTTATTTCATAATTGCTCTGCAAATACAAAAAACCAAAACCTGCAGCAGTGGTCATTTCAAAAATCTTTTTATGTTCAGATACTGAGCCTTCGTAAGGGTTGACTACCTCAGATTTGCTGCACTTATTGTGGACTTCATGTGGATCACAACTTCTGGATAAGAAGGTTACAGCTATTAAGGTGTCGATGTGAACCTTGAAACCAGCTCTACTGGATTCCTATCAGAAATCCTGCAGAAAGTCAGCCATCTGGGTTCTGATCTGCTGTAAAAGATGAAGATTTAAGTGACCTTAATTAACCTGTCCTGTGCCCCACCCTGAGGAATACTCTGTAGTAGGCTGTGGCTATATTACACTTCCTGGAACATGCCGCTCAAAAGAACTCTGTCAGATCGTCTGTGTAGGGCTGTGATTTATAATTTAAATTTTTAGTTGTAGTCTGAAGTAACTACAAATTAAATTCAACCAAACTTGGGTCCACCAAGTGGGAAAGGGGGTGGGGGAGGGAATAATCTTGTTTCTCTTAGTAATTTTTTATTTGGATAGTGCTTTTTCTGTGTTCCACATTAAGGCCTTTTTTGCTTTGACTTGGAATAAGTTCTTTGACAGCATATTGCTTGGTTAGGTAAGTAACCTGAAATATGCATTAGAATTGTGAAATGTCTCCTGAAATTGCCAGTCCCCAGAGTGGAACCAAATAGCCTTTGACATAATAAGGGGCAGCGGATGCCAGAGGCTCTATTTCAGGTGCTGCTAATGCCTCCTCCAATCAGGTCTAAATTGTGTAGTAACACTGCTGTGGAGAGAGCGGTTTCTGCTCAGGCTAAGGGATTCACTGACTCGTCCTTAAAGATTCGAAGCAACATGAGCAAAACCTCAACCCACAGCCCATTTACGTGACGTGGATCTTGTGTGGTTAAGAGTTCCTTACATACTTGTGCCCAAATTTTTAAAGTATTAAATATCCTAATGACAGTGATTGTCCCCACTAGCTCTGTTACCGACCTCATATGTGTCTTTAGTGTTCGTTTGGAAAGGCAGGCGGAAGAGTGATGTAGCGCTTCATTTTTCCTAATTACAGTTAAGCTATCCAGTAGTAGTTAGTCCCTAGAAGGGACTTGTGGAAGCTCCCCTGGATTACTGAAAAGCTGCATTCCACCTAATGAGACAGTCTGGCAATTTCCTAGTTTTATATCCTCAGTTCAACAGAAGTATTGCACAGTGGTACGTTGAACACTTGACGCAGAGCCTGGGTTTCTCTAACGAATCCATCCGCCAAAGGCAGGAGTTGCAGGCTGGCTACTGGCGAGTGTGGAGCAGATGCGAGAGTGTGGCTCTTCTGCCGTGGGAGTGTCTTGAGTACTGTCCATGTGGGAGTTGACTCCTAGGAGGGCTACAGTGTCTGCTGACAGCACCCGCCTACCACTTCTGGGCAATAATGTTGGGATCTGAGGTGGGTGACAGGGTGCCCACCTTCTGATATACTTGGATGAGTGGCTGAGCCAGCCTGAGAGAGGTAAGATAAGTATAGGAGAAAGAAGGGATTCTTGGTTAAACTGAAGACGATTTGGGAGCCAAAAACCTTAAGAAATCTTGGACCTTGAGCTACATATTTTCCCCAAGGAATGCGTTTTCCCCCAACAGACTTGTTGGGTTATGTTGTTGAGGAATGAACTGAGATGACTATGAGGAGGTTTTATTTAATGGCATACTGTACTGGAAATTTGAAGACCTGCAGCAGACTTAAATTCAAACTCTTGTTATAATTTTTTAAAAGATTGTGAAATTCTCAAAATGCACATGAATCAAGTTTTAATATACTGTATGATGGGTGGATGAGGCTGTCCATTATACCATTTCCTTCTTTGGATTCTCAGGCATGGTTTGGCAGTGCAAGAACTCTGTAATATTAACAAATTCAATAAAAATAAATATATGGATCATGCAGTGTGATACTGTTTATTCCTACCTTTGAGAGGTGAGTTAATGTCATGCTTCCTTGCTGTGGGCACAGTGAATGCTCTCAGGAGTGGCCCTTGTGTTCCAGCAGTGCTTGCAGAGCACTCCATGAACAACTGCTGAACCATGAGAAATGTTCTTTATCTTCGGAGAAGTGTTGAAGTCTACTTGTCTGTTGGTACATTATAATAAGTAGCTCTCTACTATAGATTTGAGGCTCTTTTTGAAGCTTACCTATTTCTCAAATGAACAGCAATTTAAAATTTGAGTATTTTTAATTGTAGTCCCTAAGTTTCTCAGTATATCTTCAGTCATTTTTGGTAATAAAAGTTTTATTCTTAGCTATTTTATTTACTGGTACTGAGGATGGAACCCAGGAGTGCTTTACCTCTGTTCTGTGGCATGCTGCGGCTGACCTCAAACTTGATCCTCTTGTGCATCCAGCTTTGTTGACATTACTTGATCACAATTGAGGCTTTTCTGTTGGCTGCCTTTTTTTTTTTTTTTTTTTAAAGAAAGAGGGACAGTGAGAGACAGACAGAAACAACTTTATTTAGTTTTTCACATGGCCTTAGTTGCTCCGACACTTAGTTGTGTACGTGGTGCTGGGGTTCGAACCCGGGTCCTTGTGCTTGCCAGGCAAGCGCCGAAACTGCTGAGCCACCGCTCCAGCCCCTGTTGGCTGCCTTTTTAAAATAGAAAATATAGAAGCTCGAAGTGCTTTTCCCTCTTTTCTTCATAATTTTTTCAGCGTCACTTTTATAAAAGTGCAATTTAGTTGGGCATGGTACATAGCTGCAGGAGGATCGCAAGTGGAAGGCCAGCCTGGACAATTTCGTGAGATCCTGTCGCAAGGAAGAAGGGTGCTGTGTGTGGTGCACACTTGCATCCCAGAGGCTCGAAGGCTGAGGCAGAAGAATTGGAGGTTTAAACCAGCTTCAGCAACTTAGCGAGACCCTGTCTCAAAAGGCTGGGGGAAGAAGAGGTAGAGCTCCTTCCTAGCATGCACAAGGCCCTGGGTTCAATTACCAGTGTTTTAAAAAGTACAATTTGTGTATTTTTTTGTGTTTTCTCAATATACAATCATCTTCATTCCTAAGCATTTTCTTCACCCCAGAAAGAAAACACCTATCTGCTGTTACTCGTTGCCCCACTCAAATCCCTCAGCCTTAAGCAACGTTTTTTTTCTCCCTGTCTTTCTCTACTTGGACATTGACATAGCTAGGTTACATATGTTGTAGCTGACTTTTTAGCATGCTTTTCAGACTCGTCGTAGCATGTATCAGTGTATTTTTTTATTTAAAAACTTTGTTTTTAAATAAAACATAACTTGTTGAGCTCACACATTCCTGGGATGATGGGCGACTGTTTGGTTTCCATTTTGTCCTTGGTACAATGTTACTTTAAAAGTATCAAGGTGTGTGTGTGTGCGCTTTCAGTTTTCTTGGATATCTAGAGGTAAAATCGCCGGGTCGTGGTAACTTGGGTAACTACCAAACTCTTCTGAAGTGACTGCACCCCGTTGCGTTCCCATCAGTAATGTCTCAGGGTTCCAGTGTTTCCATGCCTTCATTTGACCCAATCTTTGATTCTAGCCTTCCTAGGGGGTTGAAGAAGATCTTTGTGATTTCAGTTTGTTTCTGTAATGAATAATTATATTGAATATCTTTGCAAGTGCTTACTGACCATTTGTGTATCTCCAGAAAAGTATTAAGATCTTTTGCCGTTATCTAAAATTGGTGGGGTGTTTTCTGTTGTCATGAACTTGTCGAGAATTCTCTAATTTGCAAATACCTGCTCCCATCTTTTCACTTGCTTAATGTGGCTTTTGAAGCCCAAAGTTCTCCATTTTGATGAAGTCCAACATGTTCGCTGTAGCCCTTTGAGTCTGATCCATTTGGAGTTACTCTTTAATGGTGAGTTCTTAGGGTCAAATACATTCTTCACTTGGGTCCAGTTGCCCAGGCCCTTCATTGATTTACTTTCTTTTTTTATGTGGTGCTGGGGATTGAACCTAAGGGTGCTTTGACGTAGAGCTGGGTCATCAGCCCTTTTTATTATTTGGTACAGGGCCTCACAAAGTTGTCCCGGCCACTTGTGGCCTTCCTGCCTCGGTCTCCCCAGTATGTGGGACTACAGGTGAGCACACACATCCTCCTCGTGTCCGTCCTTTTCAATTCCACCATTTAAAACAGCAGATTCTTCCCTAAAAGCCAGCCTCTGAAGGTTACCTGGGAGCAGTTTTCTTCCTAAGAGGTGGTACAGCTCTGCGAGGTCACACCAACGGTTCTCAGCCTGCTGCATTTTGGAATAACTTGGGGATCCTTCAGAAAACGCTGCCTGACTCCACTTCCAGGCATAATTTAATTGGTGCAGGTGTGACCTGAGCAGAGGGATTTTCAAGTCCTGAGGTTCATCCTGATGTACAGCAAAGTTTGGGCCTACGAGGTTATGTCAGAATGAAATGTCTTCCTTGGCATCAGAAAACTCATGGAGCGAGTTTGAATGCGTAAGAAATCAAATTGCAGCATTAGCTCAGGGTATCCGGTTTCTAAATTTATTTTTGATTACTGTTCAATATATGGAAATAGATAATAAAGTGTGGGGAGAACTGTAGTCTAAATTCTTGTGATGCACGTTTCTAGTTCAGCAATGATCAGAATAGGACCATTTGTAATATTTGATGTCAATTTCTCAGATCACTTCCTTATCAATTTCTGTAGCTGCCCATCTCTTCCTCTAACACAATATTTTGTTTTGACAGTAAATCTCAGACCATGCCAGAGTTCATTTACTACAAAATGAACCTTATACTACTCATGGCTACTTTTAATTTGCCCTTTTATTATTTGCACACCTCGAATCTCGCGATTTGGGAGGCTGAGGCTGGAAGCTTGCACGTTCAAGGCTAGCCCCCGCAATTTAGTAAGATCTGTCTCAAGAAAAAAAAAACGGGCTGGGCTCAGAGCTTGCCCAGCACATGTGAAGCACTGGGTTGGATCCTCAGGACCACGTAAAAATAAAGGTAGTGTCCACCTACATCCAAAACAACTTTTTCAAGTAAAAACGGGCTCAGTGCTCTCGGTATCCTTGGGTTCCAGCCCCAGTACAAAAATAACTTTTTTTAAATTAGAAACTGACTTAAACTTGGAGGTCAAAGACTGCCGACCTCAGTGGGGTGATAGTAACGGACAAACAGCAGGTTGCAACGTTCTGTTCCTTCATTCTTCCCTGACATCCCTTGTTTAAGCCTTAGAACTCTAGCCTGGCAAGAATGTTGTGTCAGTCGTTTGATTGATTGATACTTGGGATTGAACCCAGGGCCTTTTTACTACGTAAGTCTTTTTTTTTTTTTTTTTTTAATTTTGAGACAGGGTTTCAGTAGGTTGCTGAGGATCTTCCTAAATTGTAGAGGCTGATGTTGAACTTGAGATCCTCCTGCCTCAGCCTCCTGAGCCTGGCACCACCATGCCTGGCAACAAATGTTCCTTTGAGTTTGACTTGAAAGTGCACTCAGCCCTCTCTACCCAGGGTCATTATGGATGCTTTGGGGGGGACACTGCCCTCTTCAGTCTTTAGAGCAACAAAAAAAATTCTTCATGTTGCAGTGAATTGTACTGTTTTGTTTTTAAATGGTTGACGGTGAAATTTTAGTTTTTATATTGTTTTGCAATGAAAAATTACAAATATAGTGCTACAGAGAATGGTATAATAAATGTCCTTGTTCCCTAAGCTGACTCAACAATTTTCAGTTCGAGGCAGTGCAGCCTGGGAACGCCTTCCCTGCCTCCTGGATTAAAGTTGACCCCAGACCTGTTTCATCCATATTTCACCCACAGATCAACAGATATTTATTTGGTGTCAGGTACCAGGGACATTTAACCACTGAGCCACAAACCCCAGCCCCCCCGATTTTTTTAAATTTTGAGACAGGGTCCCCCTATGTTGCTTAGGACCTCAATAAATTGCTGAGGCTGGCCTTGAATTTGTGATATTCCTGCCTCAGTCTCCCAAGCTGCTGGGATTAAAGTGTGTGCCACCATGCCCAGCCACCAGCAGATAGTAATTTTTTTTTTCTTAAGAGAGGGACAGAGTTCAGTTTTTAGTTGTGGCTTTCGTTGTCCTGAGACTTTGTTGTGTACATGGTCCTGGGGTTCAAACTCGTCCTCACACATGCCAGGCAAGCACTGTAACCGCTGAGCCACTGCTCCAGCCCCAACAGATAGTCTTTTAGCAACCCAAATGCCATTATCACATCTAAAATATTTCCCTAATATCAAATATTCCATTGGTGTTGCTATTTTTCTTTTCTCCTGGCAGTTTTGAATTAGGTTTGTTGGAAGCGGGTTTCAGTGTTTCCAGTCTCCTTAATTTCCCCACCTTTTCTACCATTGAATGGAGGAAACCTGGCTGGATGGCTTGTAGAAATGTTTGCATTCTGGAATATTCACAGGTGCTACCGTGACATTATTTTGTTGTTGGTGGTGGTACTGTGGATTGAATAAGCATGCTGTACCATTATTGAGCTATGTCTGCAGCCCTTTTTATTTTCTTTAAACAGGAACTCATTAACTTTGTCCAGGGCTGGAGTGGTAGCTCGGGAGTAGAGAGCTTGCCTGGTGTACATGAGGACCCAGGTTTGAACCCCAGCACCATGTACACAGCTAAGTGTTGGAAAAACATGAAAAAAAAAACCAAAAATTAACTCTCTTCTTTCTTTGATAATAATAAAAGTTCATTCAAGCTGGCCTCAAACTTGTGATCCTCCTGCCTCAGCCTCCCAAGTTGCTGGCATACAAGCATGCACCTAGCTACTATGTACCTTTGAGATGGATTCTGATTTCAGAGAGAAGGATGGGATTTCAGGGTAGCAGAGACCAAGTACAGTGATTACCTAGCTCCTTCATCAACAGACTCTGGTGTCAACAGAAGGCACTGCAGAGACACCGGGGGCCTGAGCTGGACCAGGGTACTCTGTTCCACAGCTGCCAGCGGTGCTCACTGTGGCAGCCCTCCAGCTCTGCCGCAGCCCGCACCCTCCTCCTGCAAGGCCCCCACACTCCTGTAGCAGCCCTATGTGGTCAACTGAGACCCTTGGCAAGTATTTAAGTGTTCACTTCCTTCCCGCCTCTCAGGGTAAGGGAAATAGTTGTTTTCTGCAGTTAAATGTTTTTATTTATTTTTTTAAAGAGAGGACAGAGGGAAGAGAGAGAGTGAATCAGTTTTTATTTTATTGAGTTTTTCACATGGCTTTCATTGCTCTGACACTTAGTTGTGTTATGTGGTGCTGGGGTTTGAACTTGCGTACTTGTGCATGCCGGTCAAGCACCGTAACCACCGAGCCACCGCTCCAGCCCCCAGTTAAATCTTTTTAAAAAGAGAGGGACAGTGAGAGAGAAAAAAAGAATCAATTTTATTTAGTTTTTCATGTGACCTTTGTTGCTCCGACACTTCTTTGTGTTATGTGGTACTAGGGTTCGAACCTGTGTCCTCGAGCATGCCAGGGAAGTGACATAACGGCCGAGCCACTGCTCCAGCCCAATACTTGAAATTTAAAGCAATGGTTTTCATTGCAGATCCTCCAATGGAAAGCTTGAATGGCTCCCCAAATTACTACTACTCACAGCATGGCAGCAACGCAGCTGGGTTTCCATCCCCAGCACCACATACACAACTGTCAGAAAAGCAAACCAAGAAACAGATGAAATAATAAAACTGATTTTTTAAAGAAAACACAACAAACCTCCAGGTGAGAGAGCTGTGGATAATAGGTGTGCATTAGAGCAGGTTTGTGGGGTGACCCACCTGACTCTAGCTTTAGTGCTCCAACCTGTGCCTGCGTCCACTCCAGGCACCATGGCCCCAGGTTAAGAACCCTAGCATCACATACATAACTAAGTGTTGGAAAACATAAAGCCTGATGAAAAATAAATAAAATTGAGACTCTCTCAAAAAAAAGTGTGCTTTTCAAAAAGTTCCAGGGCTGGGATGTAGCTTGGTGAGCATGTGATTATCAGAACCAAAGTGGCCTGGGGTTTCATCCCAGTCATCCGGCTCCACAAAAAAGTTTTGAGGAGTAGTGATTTTTTTTTTTTTTTAAGAAGGACAGAGAGAATCAATTTTTATTGAGTTTTTCATGTGGCTTTTGTTCCTCTGACACTTAGTTGTGTACGTGGGTGCTGGGGTTTGAACCCGTGTACTCGCACATGCCAGGCAAGCACTGTAACCGTCGAGCCACTGCTGCAGCCCGGGAGTAGATATTTTTAAAACTCTATTTAGTTTTAGAGAGGAGAAAGTGAATCCGTTTTTATTTTTTCATCCGACCTTCATTTAGCCGACAGTCGTATATGTGGTGGTGACATTTGAACCCAGATCCTCATGCATGCCAGGCAAGTGCTCCAACCCTTAAAAGAATTTTAAAGTGATGAAATTCAGGGAAACTTCTTACTGCAAACATACAAAATGATTCTGATAAAACTAGGCTCGTTAGGAAATGAACAGTTTACATTAAAACTACAGTCCTAACATCTTGGTCTGTCTTTTAACAAGATGTGGTTTCATAGTCGGAAGGCATATATATAGTATTTGGTGTTCAGGTTTAGAATAGTAAGGGCTAATGTAATTTAATAGTTCCAACAGAGTATATTTTTTAACCTAATAGAACAAAATTCTGCATAAAAACATCAGAAATGTAATTGGCAATTTAATTTTTAATCTAAGTTTTTTATAAATCTTTTATTACTTCAACAGATCTAACAGAACACGTCTTATACTAATTTGAGTCACTATTTTTATTCTTTATTGTCACATTTTCCAAGTTTTGGCCCCCAAACTTGGCAAACATCATGGAGATTTGTACAAACATATATATACACATATACACACACACCAAAGTTTAAAGTCCCGGTTTCCTTGTTAAACCTTGTGCTCAGGCTCCTGTTAAAAAGAGGTAAAATGGCAAGAAGATAAAAATCAGGGGTAACATGGAAAAGTCCCCATTGACAACTTTGTTTTTATAAATCAAGCGAGACATTCTGAAGCAAAATCCATCACCATGCTAAAATTTCCACTGAGCTACAGCCCCATGTATTTACAAGAAAGATAAACAAAAAGCCCTTACACACGGATGTGGTTCAACAAGCCAGCTGAGGAGTGGCATTCTGTTGTTTCAGGTAACTTTTCATTAAATAATATTTCAGTGATTAAAATTTCAGGTGTTAAAAACTTCAGGTGGGATCATCTTTACATTCTGAAGCAAATTCTTCAGGTTTCCGTCTTTAAATCCATTGCAGCAACTTTCACACTTTTAACTTGGAACACTTCATGCTGGGCAGTCGTGGCAGCCAAGAGGCAGCCTGCTCAGTGCACCCGAGGCCGCTTCATCTTGCTCTTCTCCACAGGCGCTTTCCTCTTCTGGGAGGGTGCAGGCTCCTGATTATTCTGAAGAACTGTGACAGCTTCTGGTAGGCTGTAATTTTCCACAGGAGGAGGAGATTCCTGTAACAGCAAAGGAAATGCTATTTTTTTTCAGATTTCAAACTTCTAGGTAATCAAGTGATAGATTTCTTCACTCTGCTTTTTGAGAAGAAAAGCTTAAAAAGCAAAATGCATATTCATTCCTAGGTTCCTGCAAAGAAAACTTGTCTTTCAAGGTTTGCACAATCAGCATATGCCTTTAGTGAAGGGACCCCTTGGGACAGTCTCACCTTTTATCAGAAAAATTAGTGCAGAGCTCAGGTGGAGGGAGGCCTGCTCAGGTCCCCACAGTGGCTTCACGGGTATTCATCAACTCTAAGCATGAGTGACTATGCTGAGTGTAACAGCCTCAGGGGTTTTGTCCTATTTTACAAATCAATGCTACCTAAGGAGCAGGTGGCAAAGTGAGAGTTCCTTCCCTTCTCCATGCATTCTTCTCCTAGACAACCATTTTCCAATACTGAAGAAAAGATTTTTTTGTCCCTTACTGTAAGTGTAATAACACTGAATTTTTCTGGCAAATATCGCTAAGTAACCTCAAAATAAAGCCCTACAAAACTAGCAGTTGTTCTGTGTATAACAACTATAAATTCTGACTAAAATACATTAAAGAAGACTACTCTAAGACTCTGGAGAATAAACAAATCCAGCAAGTAGGGAAGAGTGGACATGCAGAACAATTTGGGGCACATTTCTCTTTTCAACTTTTTTTGGTTTTTGGTCTGAGGAGAGGCCCCAACCTGGCTAAAACTCTAAAAAGAGATGACTTCAAGAACTAGACAGAATGAGATTTTCACCCCATGGAAAATAAGGTGGAAAATCCCAGCAAAGAGAGCAAGCAGGCAAGTTCTAGGCACGTAGGAACCCTGCCCAAATCTTAGACTGACCTCTCAATCACGTATGTGCACGAGACTCACTACGGCCACAGGCAACGAACAGGGATTTAAGCTGCCACTGCTGCTTAAAATAAAACAAAACAGAAACACCACAGAAAACAAAAACAGTCGTCTTCAGGAGTTTCTATAACTTATTCATAATGTCCAGGATAGCTTCAGAATTATTCCACATATGAAGAACTTAAACCATTCTCAAGAAAAAAAAAATCAGAATCATTCCCAAAAAAATGAAATACTTACATAAAAATT